>VFFE01007208.1:375521-388076 GCA_008921705.1 Burhinus oedicnemus
TCCCAACACAGTGACACAGTCTCTCATGTTACACCCGGACTAAGCTTTCTGGTATAGGACTTTTAGTGGAATTTAGTTCTCTGCTTATAGGACACATAGCACAGAGGAAGTCCTGGTCCGCGATTAGGTTCCTGCAAGCTGAGATTTACAAACAACTGCATAAGGCCCTCCTGTGCTAAACTCAAAATATGATGCAATGTTACTCCAAGAATATATTAAGCAAATAAGACAGGTGCAAAATACGCAGCACAGTTAGCAGTAATGATTAAGGCAAACGCCAGTTTGATTTTAGATTTTAATTCTAAGTGACTTGATTCAAAGAGGGAAGGAGTTGATCTAGGAAAAGAGCGATGTGGAGATTTCTCAGTTCTCCTTGATAATGAAATGCTCAGAACTGACCAAAGTGAAATAGTTATAGGCCATATCCATGTGTGTGATCTAGTCAAGTTCTGCCTTTGTGCATCTCGTACATTTTTACTTGACTCCTACATGCAAACATTGACAACATGTTTCAGCCTCATCCTTGCAGATATTAGGAAAGTACATGCTCTACACTTCTCAAGAGAACAGTGCCTCCGTAATTTACATACAACAGCATGTGCATCAGAAGGCAAACTCTTCCTGCATCTTCACAAAAAACCCTTAGCAAAAGGTTTAGAAATTGTAAAATGCATTCATAAAGGATCAACACTTTGCTTTCACATAGTTATGTATAGTTGCAGTGCCATCTTGTGCAATGCTACTTGGTAACTCACAAGAAATCACAGCTGGGTAAAGCTTCTGAAACTTTTGCTAACAATTTTTGCCTTCTGTTGGTAAACTATGCACAGACATGGTCACCTACAAATAATTATCTTTCATAATTTTTTTTTCCTTTTAATTGAATTCCATTTTAGTAACTTGTGGCTGGACTGCAATAATAGGGGACTCTTGCCCTAGCACTGCTGATGGTCCTCAGCTTTTGGCTTCACAAGATGTGACATAGCCAAGGAGCGCTGCAATAGCTTTTTCATCCTGTTCAGTCATCAATAGTCTGGCCACAAACTTAAAACTAGGAGAAAACAGAAACAAACTTCCTCAATAGGTGGGGGTTTTTTGCAGCTATATTCATCATCTGATTACTGCATTCTCATACCATAAGCCTACAAGACCTATGAGAATTGATAACAGCTGATTCAACAATACTTTTTTTAGTTCAAAAACTTTGACTCTTCAAGGTGGAAGCACAAGAAAAGAGGAGACACCACCATAATCCTGAAGACTTGACTTAAACATCCAATTTGCAGAACACTTAATTTTTCAGTGAGTTTCACTGGAAAATGGCTACCAACTGAGGGAGTTGGTAAAGTTGGGGGGAAAAAAGAAAAAAAAAAAAAAAAAAGAGGACGAAAGTCCGGGGGAAAAAAAATGTGAATGAAATATTCTGGCTCATACCCCAAGATAAGAGTTTAAGTTGAAACAAAGACTTTCTTAGGATAAGTACTATGTATCCTTTGGGAGAAAGTCACTCAGAGTAAAATCATCATCCTCTCAGGATGAAATTCTTTGATTTTACCTGTTCTAAGCATATCTAGAATTAATCAAAGCTGTAAACTTTCCAGATCATGTTACTCTAAATGAATATACAAATTTGTTGTCTTTTTTTAAAAGTGATATTTCAGTAAAAGACTGCACTAAAATAATTTTTAAAAACATGACTAAATGTTAAATGAAGTTAACCATAATGGTAAAAAGGATTTACCTCATCAATGAATTCACTTAATCTAGCCCTACAGAGCCAAGAAATGCTACCAGTCGCCTAGAATCGTGTCCATTCATAAAGCCATGAGACATTTAGCCTGGAGAAAAGGAGGCTGAGGGGAAACCTTATCACTCTCTACAACTAGCTGAAGGGAGGTTGTAGTGAGGTGGGGGTCGATCTCGTCTCCCAAGTAACAAGCAATAGGACAAGAGGAAATGGCCTCAAGTTGCGCCAGGGGAGGTTTAGAGTGGATATCAGGAAAAAATTCTTCCCTGAAGGGGTTATCAAGCATTGGAACAGGCTGCCCAGGGAAGTGGTGGAATCACCATCCCTCGAAGTACTTAAAAGACGGGTAGACGTGGTGCTGAGAGACATGGTTTAGCAGTGGTTTCGGCAGTGTTAGGTTTATGGTTGGACTTGATGATCTTAAAGGTCTCTTCCAACCCAGGCGATTCTATGATTCTATAAAGCAATAGCATTCAAACTCCTTAGGTGCTTAAGAGTAGGAGAAATGACATTTGCGTTACGAAAGCTGAATGAAGCATGATCATACTGTTGCAATACAAAAGCCATAAGATAATGATTTTTATTTTGCCCATGTGTGGAAAGTGGTGTTTGGTTTTGTTCGCTGTTTAGCTTTTTTTGGGACAGAAAAGCAGGTCATTGAGCATCATGTTTGGGCACATAAACAGAATCTGGAGGTCCCTGGAAAACAGTCACAGAACATGCAGTTACAGTTCTTCCCTTTTGTTGCTGAAACCAAAATACCTGCATCAATGTTACTAGAGTAACTCTGAGACCAGGAACACCCTGAGAAAGATGATTGACACAAGACACTTAGCTCATTTTCTGTCTGGCTTGTAAGAGATCTCAGTCTCAGGTATTGCGCTGTGGCTCCTAAGTTGACAGAGGCACTCGAGCTCCACTAGAGAATGTGAAAGTTTACATCCACTCCTCTGCCCTACACATCCTACCGTAGCAGACAAGCATGTCAGCCTTCCACATCATGTTTCAGCTTCCTTCACTGGCAAGAGAGTGTACCCAGAGAGTTGTTCTGATGCAGTGTTTTTGGGAACAGGAGCCTAAATTTCTATTCCAAACTTAAATGCACTTCAACTAAACTGAACCTTGTCCAAAATTTTCCTAGGACCATGGTCTTCAGGGAATGCTGACCTTAAAAGACCAAAACCTTTAAGAAATACGTATTTTTTTAGAAATAAATGGCCCAGACGGATTGCTAGAATATTCTATTCTTTGTAAACATGAAATAAAAAAGGAAAAATCTCACCAAAAGGACACTAACAAGAATGCCAAACACTTTGTTTCTTCATTTTAAAAACATGTAGTACCTACCTATTTGTCTGAAAGTCTTGGGGAACAGCTGGATTAATTTAATTGGACCAGCGAAAATCTTTTGGGAAATATGGATGCTGCTAAGGAAACAAACAGAACCTGGAAAGAAAACCCAATATTAAGTGACCAAAAAATAGGTTAAAGTTTCTTTTCTGTTGATGCATTGACCTTTGCTTCAGAGATTGGAGGATGAAATGCATTCCCAACATACATTATTAGCAGATCAAATTTAGTTTCTGCTATTACTTTCAAAGGATCTGGTGAATAGACGGTAGCATTAGTATTATCAAATTCTTCACTTGGACCTAGGACTCAAAGATTAACAGCTGCAGATTTTATAACATTTCTAATTCAGGGATAAATCATATTTTCTTGAATTGGATGGGTAGGTAATGTCCTAAAGTTATTTAATTCTTAGGAACCATTGACTTTACAGGAACAGACTAAGAACTCATGACCATGAAAAATTGCTAATCAGATGAAATTAGATGAAAAAAATATCCCAAATGAGAAAAACAGGATAAGAATCCCATCTCCAAGGAGGGACAGAGCTTTGAATCACACAGACAGGACTGCTGTGAGGCAACAGTCCTGTTTGTTTTTATTGTACAGTCTCATCTGCTTTCATTACACCAAATTACTTTGGCGTGATGGCACAGCTTCCACAAGAGCATACCTCTACCATTTACCTGGTGATCAGGGCACATTAGGGAAAGACGCAGTCAGAAAAGGGAGGAAAGAACTGAAGAAGGGAATTTTGTGTGGGAGCAGATGGGAAAGCGGAATGCAGCTAATTTTGAAATAAGAAAGCACAAGCTCTGTCTCTCATTCTGAAAGACAGCAAGCCTCTATTCTCAGGGGAAGGTTCAAGTAACATATCCCAAACAGACAAGTAGCTCTCCTGTAGTCTTAGGCGAGGTACCAAATGTAAGGTACATTTCTGTGTTCCACCTTTGTGCAAGGCTTCACTCTGCATATGCAGTTATCTGGTCTCATTTGAGATACCTAATTTTCCATATTCACCAGATAGGGGAATTTCAGCACCCACATCTTGAATTGCACTCTGGAGCGGAATTCTTGAGTGAGATTCCTGCTATTTAAAAATCCTTTCTTAGCTATATCCCTAAAGAAGTGCATACGCTTCATTTTATAAACTACGTATGCTCTTCTTTCCATTTTACCCACCTATGCTTGTAGCTCTCATGTTACATCACACCAGCTTGATATTAAGAGGAAGTAGTCCACATTAAAAACTGGTCCATGTCCTTACATTTGGAAGTACAGCATGTGACATTAATAAAATATAGTCAGTTATGTCAATATTTCTCAGGGAAGGAAGAATAAATAGATTAATGGTAGAATATGACATATATATGTCTATAATTATATATATATAAACATTATAGTAACATGAACATGTTACTTACGAACATAACAAGCCATTGAAGTTAGCAGTTACTGTTGCCACCACTATTGAAGGAACGAAAGAACCCACTAAAACTAACATTCAGAGGAGAAATGTCACTGATCTTTTGGAAGAGCAAAGAGATTACTGACCGGAATCAGATCCCCATCTATGTGTTAGGTTTATATGTAACTGGAGAAGATAATCTCCTTTAAAATTAACTTCCACTCTTCCACTGCTCCGTTTCTTTACTTGTATCCCTTTATTTTCCTGCAATTAAAAAGGGGGGGGGGGGGCGAACAAAACCAAAAAAACCCTTTGTTCACAGTCATTATTTCATTCTTTTATCTGCCACTTATCTTTTCATGTTAGAATCCCTGTCCAGCTCAGATCACCAATGCAACACTGTTCTGTCATCTCTTCTCCAAACCACAAAACTTCAGGCTACGAGAAATAGCAATGTAATAAGATACAGGAATAAGGATAAATCAAGTAATTCATTGCTTGAAATTTCTATTTTTCCTAATTCTTCCTTTCCCATAATTACACTCACTCTTCCATTTCAGCCCTGACCTCATCCCCATTTCAATTTCCCAATCTGTCTAGTATTGCTTCTATTTTATTTATACCCTTCTTTCCCTTTTCTGTGGTGTACCTTCTTTTCTCTTGTAGGTAAAAATAAACACATACACATAAACAAGTTAAAAAATTATTTTCTTACTACTGCTGCTACCTAGAATACCTTTCTCTGGGCTTTCTGTATTTTCCATTGCCTTTTCCATTTCTATGCCTTTATCGTCAACCTGTGTTCCAAAGTCTGACTGTGGCCTTGCCTTTGTTTTTTTACCCCATCACCTTTTTTACATGATCTAATAGTTTAGTTACAGTAGTTTGGTTTTGGTCCCAAGTGCTAGTCACAAATACCTTTGCAGCAGATCAGGCTCTCCATTAAAGGAACTCCATGCCAGCATCTAATTGTGAGCTACAGTAAAAGATGGGCTAAACAAAGCCTCATTTTCACATTTTCTACCCATGCATTTAGTGTATTTGCTCAAGATTATGCCATGTTTTTGAGCAATAGGTAATAAACAACTCCTATCTTGTCTGTATGGACAGGAAGAGGGAAAAAGCACTCCTTCCCTTGAGAAAAAAGTTAAATGTTGTTAGGCATCCTCAAGAGGTATCAATATGTATTTTGCTATCAGTAACACCTAGCAATAAGATTAGACTACCCTAGAGTCTTCCATCTTTCTCATTTTGGCCACCCTTCACCTGCACCTTAGAACACCGTCTGTGATTGCACTTGTTCCCAGACAAACAATCACAAAACCAGGAGTTTTCTACAGCCACGCTTCCTTCATTCTTTCACTCATACTGAAGAGAGATGAGCAACAGAAACCTAAATCAGCTTTCATTTGACCACAGGAGATACAGATTTTTTTTTTCCAAGCCTAGACTATGCTCTTCTACCACCTGAGGCTCTCGAGCAACCAGTTAAACAACAGCTGACTAAGAAACCAGCCAGGCCACAAAGTGTCTGCAGAAAATTTCATCTCCAGGGTTAATTTCAGCTAATGCTCTCTTGGTCATGAAGTACTGCTGAAACTGTCATAGGCAAAGACTGCTTACCACATGATGCTTTAAGAACAGGTTCCTTTCAATTTAGGTATAAAATAGCAAGTTCAAATGTTCCACACTCAAACAGCAACAGTTGTCAGGCCCCACACGTGCACTAGATTGGATCACGGCACAGAAGGATATAAATCCGCATTCTTCAGATCATAAATCAGTCAAACTGGCTGACTGACTGCAGACAGGACTCCTGTAGCACTGGGTTACTCTCCAACTGCCCATTACAAGATTCCCCTGGTGCATTCAGCACTGTGAGAACCAAGATACAGGTCTAATTCAGTTGGATTTTCTTGTGTTATGTTTCAAACTGTTGAATATGGATATCTCACGAAATTAAAAAATACGCAGTCCCAATGTTCTGATCCTATACAACTCTTCCCTTAACAGATCAATACATTTCTCAGCAAGTATTTCATTTCTGAAATAATTTATATTAAAAAAAATTAATTCCATTCGTTTGAAAATAGCTTGACTAAGCACACATTTAAGGCAGACAAATTCATTTCACTTCATGCTAATTTGTGGATCTATGTTAAAAAAAAAAACCAACTTTTTTTTTCTTTAAAATGACAGGGAAACCCTATAAGAAGACAATATCTGGGGTACAAGATAACACAGACAATTTCCAACATAAATGCTAGTTATTAGGTGTCATGGAGAGTCAGGAGTTGCCATGGAATCCATTTGCTTCTAAACCAGCTCCTCCTGCTGGAATACTTTCTCATTATTATTTCTTTCAGAAGCACAAAAGGAGCTGGCTATAGAAGAAATGTTATTGTAAGGTAAAGTTTCTACTATGTCTGCAATCAGACATGAAATTAAAATCTAAATTTAAAGCTATATTTCTGTTCAAATGTAAAGCTACATTACTGTGGTCAGAAGAACGAAATTGTTGTAGACTGTTTATAGATTCAGTAAAGCAGAGAAAACAAATTATAGCTCGTCTTCCTTTCAGCTGTCTTCCCATGAGTGACAATAAATCTCATATCTGATATCTGCTGTTTACATTTTCACTACATTATTCTCCCATTATGCTTAACTTTTAACATTTTCATACTAGTTATTCCATGCAACAGCAGCCTCATTACCAGCCTAATTACTAATGTCCTGGTATATAGAACAGTGTGTGCATGCTGGACACTGGGTTTATTAGGCCAATGAACACACTTGTGATGTCAGTTTCAACAGACGGATTTTAGAAGAAAAAATGCGATCATGCCTTCAAACTCTTGACACGCCGATTATTGGGTTCCAATTCTTTTGTATACAATGTACTGCAGTAAGTCTGGAGGACAATACTGGAAAGTAACCAGCAATATTAGAAAACTATGTCAGTGATTTGCAGCTTGGCATGTTAATACTTATTATTAATATTATTGTTTATCATCGACATTGACTAGCATTGCATCTGGAAGCCCTAAACAGAAATAGGATCCTATTGTGATCAACACTGTATGGAGATAAACACAGCCCTTGCCTCCAAGAGCTTGTATTGTATAGTCCCAGCCTTGTAAACTGATCTGGGTAGATAGATTCTTGTGCCCCGCGGAGTCCCCCAGCCCTCCAAGGCGGTCAGAGCTTTCTGCCTAACCCTCCTATGTGGAGAAGCGGCAAGCAAGCTTTGGGAGCAGGGAGCCTGAGCCGTTCTAAGCCGTTCCTCTCCCGCCCTTTAGCAACTGAATTAAGCCCAAACTTAGACAAGTCCACCATCTCACCAAACTTCCGACCCTTATTTACAACTCTCAAACTCACAAGTTTTGCTCCTGCCAGGAAATCAGAGGAAGTTCTGTGCCATGCAATACCCTTCCCTCTCCAACCCGGTGTTTTCTAAGGTTCCCTAACGGCAGGTAGGCTCCTGCACCCATGGAGAGGTCTGTGGTACATCTCAGGAAGCAACAGAGTGAAACAGCTTCTGAGGCAGGCACTACCCTCGGAAAAGCAAAATAGTATAGGCGAGCAGGCTAGGGACAGAGAATCCTTTGCCCTGGAGGGAAACCAGAAGGGTCACTGGAGCCCTACAATCAACGCCCCAGCATCAGTAAACAACAAGGGCTGGGCTGTGGGGACAGCACAGGGAGCCACAAGCCAGGTGTAACAGGCAGGCCGGCAGGGCAGGGACCTCACCAGCCAGGGCCCACCCCACACTACCTGAACAAGGAGAGCAGGGCTGGCGCGGGGACAGCAGCCAGGCTCAGGCAAGAGCCCAGGTCATCGGGCAAGTCCATAGCAGCAAGGTAGGTCCAAGGTCAAGCCAGGAGGTCAGTCTGTGGGTCAGGGTCCAGGTCAACAGGGTCCCTAGCCAGATACAGGCATAGCTGCAGTGCTGCTAGAGCCAAGAACCACTACGGCCTGGCTCAAGCAAGCACTGAGTGTGTGGGCGAAGCTGCCAGGTGAGGCTGCTCAGGGCAATTAAGACTTATTAGTGGACTGAGGGACCTGACACCCACAGTCTTCTCTCTCACCAGTATGGCTACTCTGACAAGTGGCTGGGTTAAGTCATGCACCAGGAGCATTTTGTGCTGAAGCCAAAATTAAAACCACGCTCCAGTACATCCTAAGGTTTTGGCATGTTTCAAAAATGCGGCATTAACATTACCAAGCTATTGCCAGGCCAAAGAAATTACAATTCCTTGTTCATCTACCAGCTAAATCTGAGAGGAATTACACAGGGCAAGCAAGCCTTGGAGCTTCCTCCCTCCAGCTGCAAGTAGTGGACACTCCTCAGGAGAGGCACTGCGGGGAAACTGTCCTTGTAATAGGCTCTCGCTTCAGCTGGTTACACCCAGCCGTCGCATTATGTAAACGGAGTCCCACCATCAGCGAATAATAGTCAGAATTCAGGGTTTAGACAAAACATTTCAACAGTGAGGCAAAACCTAAATAAAAAAATATTAATCATGGGCATATGCCAAGCCTTGGGAAACACCCCAACCACTCAGCAATAGACTTAGCACAGTCTGAAATAGGTTAAAACTGGATTCAGACTTACAAGTCTGGTGCTGTTTCCCTGTGCCCCCTTCCAATGTAAGCAATTGATCCCACAGTGTTTTCCTTGGAGACATCATCTCCTCCGCATCACTTCTGAAGAAAATGGTTACAAACTCAGTTCATACTGCAGTTGCAATAAGGTATCTATTCACCACGTGGGGAACGCAGAAGAGAGTAGCGACAGGCTTGCAGAGTGCCCAAATAATTCGGAAACTCTTAAGCAACTCTTAAGTTGCTCCCAGCTTAATGTGCAATGCTCATAAATGTAATTAGACTCATAACCACAAACAGGTACAAGACTAAAACAAGTAAAGCTCCTATTAAAATCCATACAGGGAATGCTTCCCACCTTGCCTTACAACAAAACTACAAGCATCCTGACGGTTATGATACGCACCAAGTGCAACGGGCACCAGCTCCGGAGCTGCCAGGCAGCCTCACAGCCTGCGTCATCCTTTTTGGTCTGATCAAGGCTATTCTCCGGGGTGACGGGAGGCTGAGGGCAGGGTTTCATTGCAGCAGAGAGGGGTGGTTCCTCTTGCTATTGATTTCATCTGAAACGGTATGTGTTATTTCAAAGCGAAGTGTGTCCTCAAGACAGGTTAAGCTGCTTTCCTCCACTGAAACAAAGCAGCGATACAAGTCTATTTGTGACCTCTTAATTATCAGGTTGATAGTAAGAACAGGCTGTGGAACGGATCCCACTATTTTAAGCATTATTCTTTGGGGTGCTGAAATTTAAACAGGCTTCTGCTGACAGATTTTCCCCCGACTAATGAAATAACTCCTTTGCTAATGAAAGCCAGGCCTCGGGAAAGGAGGTTTCAGTGATAGAGAGGGGCTGCCGGCAGCCTGAGGCAGCTCCAGCTCCACCAACACACGTGAGCAAGCCCCGATCTCACGCTGTACCTGAGGCCCGGAGGAGCCCACCCTGCCGAGGAGGCTCCCCCCGCCGTGAGGCGCCTCACCCGGCTTCCCTGCAGCCGGCCCCCTCCAGGGCAAAGCCTCCCTCAGGGCGCTCCCGTTTCTCTCGGTTTGGGACAAGGGACAGCGAAATCCAACCTAGCAGGCAGAAGCGAATAGAATAACGAAAAGGGGACGTTTCCTCCCTGTCGCGAACCTCAGAGCCCCTCTCTCTCGTTTGGGGGCGCGGAGGCCAGGGCCGACCCCCGGCAGAGGAACGGCGGGAGGGAGCGCCGAGCACCGCCGGCCTGCCTCATGCGGGCCCCTCTCGCCGCCTCGTCACACACGCCCTCTCCCCCCGGGACACCGCCGCAGGTGAGGGGACGCTAACTGGGACAGCAGGGCGGTGTCGAGCCAACACAGCCCGGCGTGCGTGCGCCCGCCCTCCCGCCTCCCTCCATCTGTCCGGGACAGCGGCGGCGGCGCTGTGAGAAGAGGGGGGGGTGGGGGCAGGGGCGGGGCGCGCGGTGAGGCGCCCCTTCCCGCCCTGGCGCGCTCGTGCCAGGGGCCGGCGCGGCGCGTGGGGCGCTGCGGGTCCCGCGGCCGTTGGCGGGCGGCCGTTGGCGTCAGGCGCGGGGCCGGGCGGGGCGGGCCGGGCCGCTGCCGAGTCACCGGAGGGCCCGGCGGAAACACGGCAGCCGAACAAAGCCCTCGGCCGCTGGGGAGCCTCCCCTCAAATGCTCCAGGGGCGCACCGGCAGCCCGGCTCAGCCCTCCCACGAAGGGGAGCTGTGAGGGAGAGGGCGGCAGAGCCCGGGGGCGCCTGGCTGACTGCGTCCCCGGGGGCCGCTGCCACCATCGGCGCTAAGGCTCCCGCCTCCGCCAGGAGGAAGGAGAGAGAAATAGCGCCGCGGCGACCTGCGAGGGGAGAGGGGCCACTCGCGACCGAAATGAGGGGAGCGCGCCCTGCGTGGGGGTGGGCTCCCCATGGCGTGGGGAGGGTGCCGAGGCCCCGCGGGAGGCAGCGAGGGCGCGGGTGTGGGTCTCGGAGCCGCCTCCCCGCCGCCGGGCAGGCCGTGTGGCGGGGGGAGCCTGGCGCAGGTGAGGTGGGGGGGAGCCGGGCTCTCAGCACCGAGACGGCCCGGGCCCAGGGTACCGTCCGGGGCAGGAGGGGAAAAAAATAAACAATCGTGCAGCAGAAAGGAATATAGGAGCTAAGCAAGATGTCTGTGAAGACATAGGGAGGGCAGGAGACACTTTTTAAAGTTTGTAATTTCTTCAAAGTTCGTTTCCAGTCCCGTATCCTTGCCGAACTCTCTCTTCCCTTACCAGGGCGTTTCGGCTCGGTTCGGACGTTCAGTATACCAGGCTCCTTTGGAAATACAGAAAGCAAGAAAAAAGTGCCTGAGGGTAATTGTTACTGACCATAAAGTAGATATTTCCCCCTCCCTGTTTCTTTTTATTTAGTTTATGTTTTCTTTTGCTGCTGCACCTAACAGTAAGATAGCTTTACTTCCGATCATTAGCAAGAGTGTATTCAATAAGATAAGGGCTAAAAGGTACTGACCTTTGACTCCACTGGAAAAATGAATATAAATCATCTCGTTACATTTATGCCAAAAACAATAAAATTGAAAAGAGTGCGTGGTCAAGAGAAGTGCCCCTCAAAGCATCGCTTAAAAAATCCACGGATGCATCGCGAAAAATCGTTTAAAATAGTTACCGAAAATAACTAACAATCACGCTGGCGGTCGATTACTCTAATTTTGCAATGTTTCTGTAATTATTTTTAAGAGATGCATTCGGAACCGCTGATATCCGAGAGCTGGTATCCAAGGGTCTGTTAACCATTTCCTGTGTTTTGTTAGAGTTGTTAGGCTTTCTCGTTGTCCTACTCCCCTGAACATCCTAATAACATTAGCAAAAGAGCAGGAATAAAGTACCTAGAGCACGGCTTGGATCTTGAAGGTTAAGATCTAGCTCAGTTAAAAGATATTAATTGCTTCTGAATGGTCTCAAAGAGCATTTGCCGTGTATATTTATGTCAATAAAGCCTTGATTAGGGCACGGATGGAAATTGACATCACACTCCAATTCACCAGGGTACCCGAGTGCGTGTGTCTGAAGTTACCGGTCTCTTAAAGACAGTCTCGATCTGCAGCCGCCCCCCCCATCCCCATCCCGGGGCTGCGCCCCTCGGGCGAAGGGAAGGCGTCTCGTTTTCCAAGGCGTTTTAAAGGCGGGGAGGGGAAGGGATGAGCTCTCCTCAGCCCCCTGAGTCCGTGCGAGGCCGGGTCCTGCCTTCCCGCCCGGTGCAAAGCGGAGGGAGCTTTGGCGTGTCAGAAGAGCCTGTCCGTTAGCAGCACCAGGCCGATGGGGTGTTTTAGGCAATCGCGAGAGTGCCCCGCATGGTTAATTCGCTAATACTTACCTTTGTAAAACGCAATCAGGAAAGCAGTGTGTAAGCGATGTCTTGAAAAGATTTTTCTCTCTGCATAAGTGGACACCTTATTCTTGGGGGGGGGGGGGGGGGG
>VFFE01007208.1:388615-400348 GCA_008921705.1 Burhinus oedicnemus
TTTTTTTTTTTTTTTTTTTTTTTTTTTTTCCCCTCTGGTGGGAGAAAATACTACACCCGCCGGAGGCTGTTTGTTGATTATTATTTCTCGCGGCTCCGCTGCGGCGTTGTGTAGCGGCTCTCTCACCCCAGGACTGCTGTTGTCTTCACAGAGGCTCCCGGGAAGTCACCCAGCGCCCTGGGAGGCGGCCCGCGGCCGGGCGCTTCGGGCCTCGGATTGACAGCGGATCACGGGAAGAAACGGGATTATTATGACCCTCTTCCGAGGAGCTATGCTGCCCGCCATGAGTAGGAAAAAAGGCCAGAAATACCTCGTTTGGTTGCTGTGTGGTGCCGCGAGTTTCTAGCTTTTTTGTTTTTTTTTTTTAAATTCATTTTTCCTGCAGTTGCTTGGAGTCTCTGAGCTGCATTGGATAAATGCCTTTCCCATTCGATTGACTCTGCTTTTCAGAGAATATTTTATCTTTTTTTAAGAACACCTCTCTGGTCTTCAGTACTTGTTTGCATTTTACGCAACTGAACGGTGTCTCAGAGTAATGGCCGCGCTCAGAATCACTGCCTGATGCTCCGGAGAGATGAATCGCAGCTGAAAGTTTTCCTTCCACCTTTGGATGAATCTCTGGAGTTTAAATTGTAGGAAGGAAGGGGGGAAAAAACCACGATGAAAGAGAAGTCCAAAAATGCTGCCCGGACTAGACGGGAGAAAGAAAACAGTGAATTTTATGAACTGGCGAAATTACTACCCCTGCCCTCCGCTATCACCTCTCAGCTGGACAAAGCATCCATAATCAGACTCACCACCAGCTATTTAAAAATGAGGGTGGTTTTTCCAGAAGGTAGGTGGGAATGCCTATTCGCCTCTATTTCCATTGCGATCCAGGTGTCGGTTGTCGCTTTTATGTAAAAAAAAAAAAAGTAAATCTCATGGGGGGTGGTGTGCTCGGAGGCAGGGTGCGCTCCGCTGTCACTTTTCTGTGTCGTACGTACTTTCCCTTCAGTTCCTGTGACAGGTTTGGTTGGGGACTTACGGTGCTTTTGTCAACACTTGAAGGCACCGAGCTCTGCTGCCGGTTCTGCTAAAGCAAACACGGGTTTTTCTTTTCCCCCGGTCTCCCTGTAAGTTGTGCATCCCCCGCCGAGCACGTGCGTGGCGAAAGAGGGGACGATTCACCCCTATTTATAGCCGTACTATAGGGGGAGTTAATATATGGGTAAATATTTACATAAGTCTATGCAAAGTCCTAAAGCCTTAGTTCAAGTATCGAGCAAAGGTGCGGTTTACAGGTATGGTACAGGCGTGCTCACACACACGCAGCCTAAATAAATAAGCCAAGCACATCGAATCGCATCATGAATGTGATGGTGCCTCGCTCCGGGGATCATTAGGGCAGTTTGAGGGCGTTAATCGACCTCGGAAGTTTTTAACAGGAGTTTTGTACCCGCACATCTTCAACCCCCCTGCCCACCCAACGCTGCCAGCGCCCCGCGGCCGAGACTGGGCCTGATTCTCCTCCACGATCAGGCAACAGGAAACTCCGCGTTGACTTCCACGGCAGCGGCAGCAACGGTCCCGCCCGACCAGCAGAAGCAGACTTCAGCGTCCTAAAGTCTGTCTGGCCTCTGAGTAGAATTAGGATTTAAAGCGACCGTCTTGGCTGCCGAGAAAAACAAACAGCACGAAAAGTTAAGAGGGTCGGAATAAAGTTCTCCTGTGTTCTCCCTCTGATGTTTTTTATGAGAAGTAGGACACAAAATCAAAAATACTTCAGTAATCTTTTAATTAGATCTGTTAATTCAGATATTGTCTGCATGACAGAAAAAGTATTCAGAGCTATCTTCCGACCTAGTAACGAAATTCGCTACATCTTCTGTTGAAAAGAGTGTGTACATAAGAAACAGCATAACATAGGCATGTCCCTCTGTCTTTTCTGTAGCTGTGCAGCGAGTCGGTCAGTCGGTCTGGCCGACTATTATGTTTTACAAATCCAGAGTGGGTATATGGCCTGTTCCGTTGGTTTGTTTGTTTCGCTTTTTTTTTTTTTTTAAATCTGATTAAGTCTGTGAACTACTAGTCCTAATTCTACTTTTTAAAAGTAAACATGGACTCGGGCAGTCATTTGGACTGGAGGAGGTACCCCCCCCCCCGGTTATGTATACCTAGAGTCCACAGCAGTAATTTTCAATCCAGTGCATCTTGCAAGAGTTTCTTTAAACAACCTTCCATATTTCCGAGTCACTTAGCACCAAAGAAGGGGATAAACGAAACCTTTAAAAAATAATAATAATAAAAGCCTTCATCAAGCCACTTTCCTCCCCTCTGTGACCTGCCACCCTGAAGATCATTATGCGGGACACTCCTCTGTTTCAAAGGAGACCGAGTTGTCCTTTATACTGTCAGCGCATACTTTATAAAAATACAGCTATTGCAAACTCTGATGCCCGTGATGTTCCTAAAAGGATTATTAGCAATGATTTGTCAACTCCTGCGGTCTCAGTAGGCTACCTTTCTGCGTGATTTCGAGCAGGTCTCGTCAATTACTGGTGCCTATGTAGCGGGTTGTTTGATCAGAAGAAGCATATGGTGTTGCTTGTAGGCTGTGAGTAATGATGGGAAGAGAAGAATAGCTGATCCCCGTCCCTCGGTGGCAGCGCAGGATGTTTGAATGCCCTGGGGAACCGTGTGGCGAAGTGCGCCGGGGCCGGGGCCGCTGCCGGCCGCAGCAGATGCTAATTTGGGCGCGGAGACAGAGGGGGCGGCTTAAGCGGGGCTTCGGAGGCAGCAGAGCCTTCGCAGCCTAATTAAAGGCAAACTGCAAATTAAAAAAAAAAAGGCAACGAGCAGGCACGGAAGGGTTCTCCCCTCCGAGGCGCGCTGCTGCGGGAGGCCCGGCGCCGAGCGGGCGGCAGATCCACGCGGGACTGCTGCTCCACGCACCCCCGCGCAGGGCCGCGGGCAGGGGGTCGCCGCGGACTGGGCACAAAGGCCCGAGAGTGGGCGGGGGGGAGCGGCGCGGCGTGGCGTGGCGCCGAGCGGTTTCTCCGCGGCCCCACGCGGGTTCCCTCTCCCTCCCACGTATCTGCGAGAAGGCGGGTGAGCGGGCAGCGCACCCCGGCCCGGCACCGGGGCCGCAGGTTTTCCCCCCGGCTAATCGCGAGCGACTCACCCACCAGCGGCCACCCGGGCGTGCGGGAGCCGAGCCCGGGGCAGGGTGATTTTTCCCCGGGGGCCTCGGGGGGCGGCGGGGGCTCCGGGAAGGAGGCGGGCGCGGGCGCCGCGGCTGCCGGCGCGGGTGTGTTTCTGCACCGGCCTTTTCGGCTGGTCCGGCTGCGGGGGGGTGGGGGGGGAGAAGTGAGGAAGAGGGGGGTGATCCTGGTCTCCCGGTGCCCCCAGCCAGAAAAAGAAGACATTGCTTCTCTGGGAAGGGAGGACAGGTAGCGGCAGCCAGGAGAATTACGCACCCAAAGCCTTTCTGAAAGAAGGCGGCAGGGTAGGGATGTTGGATGGATTGAACGCGGGGCCCGTTTGCTTGTTTTTCCCTGGGGAAAAAAGCGCTGCAAGCACTGGGACAGACCCAGGGATTTGTCCAAAAGGCTGGACGTGGGTGGCAGGGAGCTCGGGAGCACGGCGAAGTGTCATGTCATACATTTAAAGAGATCTTGAAGGAGTCGGGATAGAGAAACGTTGTCTCCCTAACAGCGAGTTCCACTTCCACTGTAACTCACACCCCCTCTCCCCGGTACAAGAGCGAATTTCCATCTGCCCGGAGAGTGCTTGCATAGGGGCTGGTTGTAAATAATCACGTACAGGAAGATACACGCTCCTCATCGCCCCGCACACGCGGGGCTGGGGACAGGGGGCAGGCGGAAAGAATTGGTATGCATTTGTCCGCATCTTTATACGTCTGAAACGTTCAGAGAGAGAGAAAGTGGGCAGATTTCGGGTTCATTTTGGAAACGAGAGTTTTCTGGCAGTAAAATGCCAGGAGAGTCACACACAGAGTGATCACGGTACCGCTTCCATCTCACCCCCAGAAATCTGAACACAAATCGGTGGCACCGAATAAGCTTGATAAACCGAGCAGAGATTTTGCCGGTGAACTCCCTCTCGTAATGGCTGTGTAATTCTCATAAGATACTCAAACGCCCGGGTTGTTCTCTCTACCCCCGATTTCACTTTACTAGGTATCCAGCAGATTAAAACTGTCAAGGGCGAAAAGTGTTCAGCGGCTTAGGTAGCTTCCATCATTTCAGTGCTAAAACCCTTTAGTCTCAGGAGGAGAAAGCCTGTAAGACATAGAGTAGTTTTCGGTGATCAGACAGCTTTTGGAAAGGCTGAAGAACTGCTAAATCGCTGAGGACAGTAAGGAAGACTTTATTTATTTATTTATTTATTTATTTATTAAGCAGAACTTCCTAATAAATTCACTCGTGATTTAACGTTAATTAAAAAAAAAAAAACTAAAATTTCAATTTAATATGAAACGGTTAATGGCAAGTAACGCAGCCTCAAAAATTTCTGGAAAAATCTCTGGGATGTCGAAGGACTAAAAGAATTTTTCTTCAAAAAAGATCCCGTCGCTATAATTCGCAGGGTAAATCTTCGCTGACCCTCGCCAGTATCCAAAAGTCAAGGGAGAGGGGCAAAAAAACCCGACCCCCCCGACCCCCAAAAAAACCTCAGGTGGCGCGATCAATTGTTTGGTTGGTTGTTGGTTTTCTTTTTTAGTTGGGAATATTTTGAGGGTCCTATTCTCCTTACGCGAACAGAGAGGGAAAAGGAGGGTTTGCAGTCTCTGTCCTGGGCACGGATCGTGTCGGCGCGGAGAGGCGTTTGATTTTCGAGACAAAAGCAGAGGCTCCGTTTACATAAACTTTCGCCGTATCAGGACGGTTAACATTTCAATATTGAAACCCTTAATCTTGTTTTATTTTAAAGGGGGAAGAGATCAGCAGGAAAAAAAAAAATCCGTTTCCCACGTGGATAGGTGATTTAATGCTGTTTTTCTTACTGCTAAGGGAAATGATTGAGCATTAGGTTTCAGTGTTTATTTTCTTACAGAAGTTTTTCTCATTTAAGCTGCAGTTTACTCTCCACGCTGCCTCCCTGTTTAAGTCCAGTTTTGATGTGAACTTAAAATGTGAAGTGCAGAATTAAACTATTAGCATGATCGTTGAAAAAGCAGATTTATGTGTTAGAAAGAATGCTAAGTGAGATGAATGGATAAAACTGTCTTTTCTTTAGAAACATCCTCTCCCTTCTTAGCAACGTACGACCGTTGTAATGTTGGAGGATATTTTCCACTTGCATATAAATCGCGTGTGTGCACAAGTGCATTGCTGCAAACCCTTCCCTCCCCAATTTCTTCGGAATAAGGACTATTTGAATTTGCATCTTCTGTTGGGGTTCGAAAATTTGCCTGATCCCCCCCCCCTCCCCTCCAATTTGGGCATGGTTCCGTTTGTTTGCATTTCAGAGCGCAATTCCGTTCCGCCGTGTGTGCCAAAATGTTGGTATTTCTTTCTACAGTGAATCGGCCTCGGCATTATTTCCACTACCGTTTTCTTAATAGGGTTGTTTGTTTAGTCAACAGGACTTTTCCTCCCTCTTATTATTATTTTTATAAAGAAAGCGGGATGCTAACTTATCTCTGCTTCAAATGAACACATGTGATTTACCGAGATAATAAATCTTTACAAAACCTTGCTAATGGCATCCGCAGGCAGTTGGAAATGAGCAGCACTTTTTTTTAAACATAGCTTATTCCATTTCATCTGAACCCTCCGACGGCGACCCACTCCTTCACAGAAGCCTCATTTGGCCGAGATTTTGAGTTATCATTAACCACTGCCTGTTAAATTAACTGAGAAATCAGCCCTGTCGGGCTCTAGGCGATGGCAAAACGGAGCGCTGGCGGTAGACTATTTAATTAAATGGTTAATCGAATCAAGCTAATTCCTCGATCCAACATCCAGTTGCCTTTTCGCTTGCCAGTGACTAGGACGTACAGCTTCTGTCCCTGCGGCTCCCGGTGCTGTTATTTGTCATTTTCCCCGGGCAGCGAGGGAAAATGACCGCCTTAACGATGGGGACCGAGCTGTCCTGCCTCCCTCTCCCCAAAAAACCGTCCGTGCCCCTCTTCTCCCCAGAGCAGCTGCAGGGAGGGATATAGGGCAGCAGCGGTGCCAGCGAGGGGCGATGGGGAGAGGTGCTGCTTTACGAGCTGCACAGGGAGGTGAAATACCCTCCGTGAAGCTTTACGAGCGGCTTCGCCGAGCAGGTTGCACGAAGCCGGCGTGCGGGGACGGGAGGGGAGAGGGGCCCGGGCAGCCCCTCTCCGGCCTCCCCAGGGCCGCGGGGCCGCAGGGAAGGGGCGAGCCCCGGGGCGGCGGTGGCCGGGGGTCCCGCATCCCTTGCCTTCGGCGGGGTCAGCATCCCCAGCGGCGCGGCCGGCGGGCGAGCTGCGAGAGCGGCTGTTTCAAAGGGCAAAGCGAACGGCACCGAAACAAAAGCAAGCGGAGACGTCCCCGGGCCTCGGCACCCGGGGGGGCGGCAGGGAGAGCCCGGGAGCGGAGCGGCGGGAGCCGCTGCCCGGAGAGGGAGTTTAAGAAGCGCCTGGAAGCGCAACGCGCGGTGGAGCTCCCGGGACCCTGTTTGGGCAAGAGTCCCCCGCTGCAGCAGCGGGCTGCCTCCGGGAGAGCCCCCTGCTCCTCTCCCTCTTCTCAGCTTTAGCAACAGGAGAAAACTCTGCCTGCGGGGCCCCGTCCCCATCCAGCCGGCGGGCACGGCTCCCGCGGGCCTCGCACCCCTACCCGCGCCCGTGGGCCTCGCCGGGCCGTGCGGCCAGGCAACGCGCAGGGCCAAGTCCCCGGGGGCTCCCCAGGGTGTCCCCCCGCCGGAGGTAGCTGCCCCTCAAAGCCTGCCCCCCTCTCCCCCCGCCAAAGGAGCGCATCTGGAGCTCAGGCTGGGCTCTCCACTACGTGATTTTTAAACGGGGACGTCGAATCGCCCGCTCTGCCGTTGTTTTCGCTACCGTGAATCCGGATTGCGCTGAGATTTCGTGACGGATAGTCCGTTGGGGAAATCGTAGTAACCGCTTTTAAAAGCCGGCAAATCAACACAAAGTAGATAAGGGCTTGTATCTTCTGGCCACCCCACCCCCGCCGTCCACCCCCGCCCCCCTTTGCTATTGCCAGACAAAGGAGGGGGTCGAGGTGGGTTCTGCGCTGCAGATGCTCACAGTAACCCGGAGATCAACCGGGGCCAAGGAGCTGCCCGGGCCTCCTGGAGTCTCATTTCCCTGCGCCTGCCTTCCTCCGCCTTTGCCTAGATCAAATTAGAAATGATTGAGGAATCTCTTCCCCCTTCCGTGGGACAGAGGAGCTCCTTGCGACAATATCGCCACTGGGTAGGGACGATATCCACCCAACCCCTCCATTGGCTGCCGGCATCAAGGCTTGCATCAATCAAACGATGAGGGGAAGGACAGGGCCGAGGCAGCCGAGCGCTGCTGCGCTGGCCGTGAGCCCGGCGTGGGGGGCAGGCTGTCGGTGGGGACCGGCTGGCCCAGTGCCGGGGGTGGGCACGGCTGGGGAGAAGGCATTTCACATGGACTCGCCGGTGTAGCTGTCCCGCGAAACCCATGGAGATGCTTTTCCGTGTGGAAAGCGCAGTGGTTTTCCATTGGGAAGCGCCGAGAGAAACGCTGAGTCAGCACGCTGGCTCCCAGCAGGATCCGCGCAATCTCGGCGCACGCTGTTGGGTTACGAGACTGCTGTTAGCACAAGAAGCAAGAGCCGGGCTAAAATGCCATTATTATTATTATTATTATTATTATTATTATTATTATTATTATTATTATTATTTTCTTCCTCCTGACGGTGGACAATTTCTTGTGGCCCAAACTGTTTATCTTCTTAGGAAAAAAAAAATATCCTCGAGTGGAGGAGATTGTTAGGTAGGAGGAGCCTATAATCTATATTTTGTCAAGAGTATCAATTTCATTCCGAAAGAAAAGCTCGATCCATTTATTTTTGCTGCTGAATAACACAGCTGGATGATGCCTTGAGCTTACGCTAGACGGTTGCTCATCATTCATTCGCCAAGGACTGGCCTAAATGGTGCCTGTGGGATTAGGTCAATTTTAGTGGATCTACTTCGCCTCATTTGGTTACTAATTGGTTTCTTGTTTTATAAATCGAAATCTCATTTTCAGGAAATTACAAAGCCCATGCAGCCAGTCCATTGAGGTAATCCGTGGGTCGGGGGTATTTAAATGGAAATGGTTCTACAATGCATCAAGTATTAAGCAACAGTAAAACTTCGCCTCTATTCCAAATGAAATGTGAGCTCGCTAGCTCCTTAGATCCATAATAGATATATCCCTTCTAAGGCTACTTATGTAAATATGATAAACCAGACTTTGGTGGGGGAGGGGACGCAGGGAAGAAAGCAAATTTTATCTGCTAAGGTTAATGTGGCATATCTTGGAAATCTTCCAAAATAGATTATGTTTTGCTTTGTCTTCGGCCACTTTAGCTGGGAAAATCCTTTGCCTAAAAACGATTTAGTTATCCTTCCCCTCACAAAGCTGCTTGTTTCTATTCCAAACCTATTATGCTGTTGGCTCTCCAAATTACAAGAGAATCTTTAGATCTTGTTTCCAAGCGTAATCCTGAAGCAAAAGGGAGAGCTGATTTCCTTGTTTTGTTTTAAATAGACAATCAAAGGATTTGCAGAATTTTCTGCGGTAGGTCAAGTGCAAGAAATCACAGTTTGCCCCCTCGATAAAAGGAAATTGGATGTTAAAGCGAATAGACAGGAAAAAAAAAAAAAAAGGAATATTAATGGAGAGGTTTTCTCGTGTAATCTTTAAAAACACTATTTAAGGAGATACCCGGAGATCAGGAGAGCCCGTCGATTTGGGAGGGGCTGGGCTTGGCAATGAACAGAAACAGTCTCCGACTCGAAAGTGTTGAAACATCTGAGAAGTACAAAAAAATCGTCTCGTGTGATAGGATTTCAAAAAGCCGGTTCAGGTAGACAAGTGAAAATGTTTAATTATAAACCATTACCAGACACAGCCCAGCAGCGCGGGGCTTCCACCCGAAACACAGGGGGGAGTTCAGCGCCCCGTGAAGAACCGCCTTCCCGCGGGGAGGTTAACCTGTAATGCCCATGAGCTGTTCATTAACCCGCCGGGGTCGGGTTATTTTCCCTTTTAGAAGAAGAAGAATTAGAGCCGTAAACGTCGATTAATAAACAACTTAAATCATAGACGGGGAGCGCAGATTTAGTCCTGAATACCTGTCATTCAGATTTCCCTCCAGGTGAGGGGACGTCGCAAGGAGCTGCCTTGGCCGCCTCTGCCCTAACGGACCGTCCTGGCTCCCCAGCAGAGAAACCTCTGAGCAGCTAGGGGAAAAACAAATATACAGCGGTTTTTTTCTCTCTTTCCCTCGAAGCTGTGCAAGATTTGCCAGCTCCTTGCTGATTTCGGGGGGCGGAGGTGACCCTCAGTCCTGGCGGCTGGCTCCCCGGGGAGGGGGAGAGTTGCCTGCGGAGCCCCCCGTGTATCCCCCGGGGCTCCACCCGCTCCGGAAGGCGCAGGGAGGAGTGAAGCCCAGGGAGTCAGGAAAAAGTCACCGTGTCCCCGTTAATTGGCGTGGAGGAATTAATGGGAAGGAGCTTGTTTCTGGCCTGGCACCCTGGTACAGGCTGGGGCTGCGGGATGGGGGCCAGGCTACAGAGGTGCCCCTGCCTTCGTAGGGCTGTGAAGTTCAGGAGGAAGGAGAGAAGTATAGGAGAAGAGAAGAGGCAACTTGGCGTGAAGATGTGGACGAGGAAGGAGGGAGAAGAGAGGGAAAGGCGGGAACGAGAGGGGAGCATCCCTGTGCCGCTGCGGCGGTGGGGAGGGCGGGCGAGGGCCGCCGTGGGATGCCCCGTTCAAACAGCGCCGAGGAAATCGTTAGCTTTGTTTAGAGCGGCAAACACCTAGGTGAAGCCGGTCAATAGCGAGGGATGCCCGCGGCTGCCTGCTGTCGCCACCTCACCTGTTTGCCTCGAAATCGCCGGAAAACGGGGTCTTGCCTTCCCCGAGCCCGCCCTGCGGGAGGGAGACCTCGCCGGCTCGGCTCTCACCTCCCCGGGGCGATCCGCACCCCAGCCATCAATCAGGATTTGTATTTTTTTCCTCCCTTTTACTTTATCTTAGTGTCTGCGCCTGTCAGGCTGAGCCTTATTTCATGCCATGAGCGTAAAAGGTTTTAACTGCCCCTTTTAAATTATTTCAGCAACAACAGTGTGAAAAGGCATCGCCCATAAATAGTTTTACTCCGGTGGAGTAATTTCCATCTGGCTTTTATTCCTCCTCACTTTGCATAGGAGAAAACGAGCAGCGTCTGAAACATTAGACTGGTCCGGAGAGATTCACTTCTGGAGGGGGCTGCTTGGAGGTAGACCATACCTTCTGCAGAGAGACCCATCCCGCCTGCCAGAGCAGCGGGGAGGAGGGAGGTGAACCCCGGAGACCCGGCTTCGTGGGGCGGGAGGGAGGACGGTCCGCGCCGTCGGACAGTGACTTGCCTGGGCCGCCCCAGAAGCGCCTTGGCGCAGCCGCGAAACCGCGCTGGGCTCAGCGACGGGCAGTTTGCTTCTCGTGGGCTTGAGTGGGGATCACTAAAGGGCAAAGCGCCTTAACGCGGGGCTCGGGGAGAGCCGAAGGAGTGGCATATGGTCGCTCCTCTCTCCCTTCCCAAACAGGTAATTACAAACCTTCCAGGTGAGAGGACGGTGGCCCCGAAGAGAGAAAGAGGCAGGAGGCCACGGATCAAACTGGAAAGCGATCTCTGGCGAGCAGGGCGTCTAAGCCCATCCTTACCACCCTCTCCAAAGCCCGCTGGCTAATTAGCCAGCAGGTTGTGGCCAAGCTCTGCCTTCTGCAGAGCAGCGCTCAGGTGCGGGCACGACCCATCCGCAGCAGCGCTGGCCGTGCCGCCCCCAAGGGCTTTCTCTGCCCAGACACTGTCGTGCCACGTTAACCGCATCCTTCTCTCGACATCAAAGGCCTCCCCCCAGCACACCCCTTTCTTTCATTTTAAATAGCTCCCAGTGTTGACCAGCGTCCCTTCGGTGAAGTTAGGAGAAAGGCGTTTTCCCTGAAGTTCAAGGGGCCGATTCCCAGTAGCCGAAGGCAGCACCAAAAAGCCCTTTTATGTGGCACGCTATTTCACTTAGATCTTAGGAATGAACTTAACCGTTAACTCAAAATAGGAGTTTTGGTATTTTTCTCTCGCGGGAGCTAGGTCTTTAAAAAAAAAAAACAAATCCAAAACAAAACAAAAAAGAAGCTTCTCTGTGTAATGAAATCATGTCTGGTTTTCCAAAGATTATACGTATATGTGTTCTAGAGCGAATACAAGCAAAAAATTGAAAAAAGTTCCTCTCCAGCAGGCTAACACGAGTCATTTTTTCATCTCCTCACCTTACTTTTTTTGTGTGTCTTAAACAGGACTTGGAGAAGCCTGGGGCCACTCTAGCCGAACCAGCCCACTGGATAATGTTGGACGGGAATTGGGATCCCATCTTTTACAGGTACTGGTCTGGAAACGACAGCCATATGGTATTAATGATTAAAGAAATCATTCCTTCTTCTGAGCCTTTAATTGCCACCTTGACTAATTTTTAACTGTTCACATGTTTAGTTAAAAAAAAAAAAAAAAAAAAAAAGGGGGGTAC
>VFFE01007208.1:400368-419376 GCA_008921705.1 Burhinus oedicnemus
GCCTTGTCCTGCGCGGCCGCGGAGGAAACCGCGCCGGGGCGACGCAGCCCGCGGCTCACCCCACCTCTGCCTTTCCCTCCCTCCCAGAGTACGAGATCGAGAGGTCCTTTTTCCTGAGGATGAAGTGCGTCCTGGCCAAGAGGAACGCGGGCCTGACCTGCGGGGGCTATAAGGTGCGTGCCCATGGCCAGGACTCCCCCCCCGCTTCCCCCCCCCCCGAAACCTTCCCGCGCCCCTGCTCCGGCAGCGCCGAGCACGCTGGTCGGGCGGTAAAAGCGGGGACGGGAGTGGGGATGAGCCCTCTGCCCGCGGGGGCTGTCCCAGCCCGGTGCTCTTTCATGTGGTTCAGAACCAGAATTTCTCTCGGAGATTCAGGTTAAAGAGCTCAAACCACAAAACCAAACAATCGAGCTCCCCGTGGGGTTTTTTGTTTTATTTTGCTTTTTAAACTGGACCTCGCACAACCACTGACGTTCCCGAGGTGTCCGGGAAGCTGTCAGGTGACACAATGGGAGCTCTGGGTTAATTTATTTCTTTACTGAGTAACTCGCCAGCTTCAGGGCAGCTCTCCAAGTCAACGGTTTTGCCTGGGTCTTTCACACGGTTCCGCTCAGGGCTCCTCGGCGGGGACAGCCCCTGCTCTCCTTCCTTCTCCCCTCTTTTGTGTCAGCTGCACAACGCCAGAGAACGATGGGTACCTATAACCCAAGGAGATGTCGTGCCAAGACGTACCGTAGAACAAGAACATCTGTTGAACTTACTCCAGGAAGAAACATCCTAATAATAGAGAAGTAAGAGTGGAAGTACACAGCAGTCATCTGCAAGGATACATTTAGGAGACATACCTAAATCTACGTCCAAAGATACATTCTGGCTACGGATCGCGTCTGCTCTATCTGTATAATAGACGTATCTTACACATGTAACATATGCACACATGTAAACTCTTTCTCTCACACGCATACACTCTTCATTACAAAGTTGTAACTGGCTTGGCACTTCCGCGTCTTTCCTTTTTAGAAGAATAATAAAAGCGTAGTTAGGAGGTGGTCCAAAAACCACTTAAGTCAGTGGAAAAAAACCATCTCGTTGACTTTAATGGGCCTTAGATCAGTGCTGAACACTCGTATGGAAAAAACCCAACCCAAACAGAAAAGCAGAAAGCCCGCAGACGGTGCCGCTTTGCCGGAGCGGTGGCGCGGGGCAGCGGCTCCGCGGCACCCGGCGGCCGCATCGGCACCAGCCGGCGCGGCGGGGGGGTCTGCCCGGGTTCCCTCGGCGGGGAGGGACGCCTGCCACAGCACACCCTTCCCCCCTACTGGGCAGCCCCCGAGCTTTCCTGTGTCTCCGGCAGGTCATTCACTGCAGTGGGTACCTGAAGATCCGCCAGTACAGCCTGGACATGTCCCCCTTCGACGGCTGCTACCAAAACGTTGGCTTGGTCGCCGTGGGCCACTCGCTGCCGCCCAGCGCCGTGACGGAGATCAAGCTCCACAGCAATATGTTCATGTTTCGGGCCAGCCTAGACATGAAGCTCATATTCTTAGATTCCAGGTAGACCTGGGGTTATTTCCAAATCTATTCCCCTAACCCCTCCCTTCTTCTCCCCCAGGCCTCCTCTCCTGTCCTCTCACCCGCTGATACTTGCTGCTTGTGTCTCTTGCAGGGTAGCTGAGCTAACAGGTTATGAGCCCCAGGACTTGATAGAGAAGACCCTTTACCACCACGTCCATGGCTGTGACACCTTCCACCTGCGATGCGCTCATCACTTGTGTAAGGAGATGATGTTCTTGTAGAGACCCTGCCCCTCGCCCCCCGCCTTCTCCCTCTGCAGATGGACTTTGGGTTTGCCAGGATTTACTT
This sequence comes from Burhinus oedicnemus, assembly GCA_008921705.1. Taxonomy (NCBI): domain Eukaryota; kingdom Metazoa; phylum Chordata; class Aves; order Charadriiformes; family Burhinidae; genus Burhinus; species Burhinus oedicnemus. Next base: position 402,232 of record VFFE01007208.1, read on the forward strand.
CTAGGTTGGAGCGGGAAAAGCCAGCTCACTGGAAGGGAGAATAAGCGAAACCTGCATCAGGTTTTGATGAAACAAGTCGTTTGAGACTGAACTCCGAGCTGGAGGCAGGAGGGAGATGGAGGGGATCAGCAGTGAAAGGCTGTTTCCCCCTTCTCAGCTCCCGGTTGTAGGACAAGAACTCCCCTGCATAAACCTCAGACGCTCAGTTCACTTCAAATTCCGGTTAGGAAAAACCCTCTTTTCCTGCTCCAAAAAGCCATGCCAGTGAAATCCAAATACTTTTGTTCTGCTTCCACCAAGTCTCACAAACCTTATCGGTGTATCTAATTTTGACTGCAGTAGTGAGCCCGATTCGGAGAGCTGTTCTTTATTCTATTTTGATATCATGATGACATTAATACATGGATAGATGAATAAAAAGGATATTAATTTCCGGTAAGTTTCCTTACAGAGAATGTAACGAGAAGAGATAAAACCCAAAGCCAGATTTATAGAATTAAATCTCGATGACGATATGTCGGGTGGGGGTGGGTGGGGGGATTCAACCTCCCCAACCCTTCGTCCCCGGTGTATTCACCCTGCCCCATCGATCTCCCGAAATAGCCTTTGAGTGGGACTGAGATCAACCCTGCCCGGGGGTCTCCACCGCCCTTGCCCACGGGGGTTTCAGTCCACGCTGCTTCCCGATGTGACGCTAAGGTGTTGCCAGTCCCTCTCGTCGCCCGTGGGGACCTGGGTGGTGGTGGTGGTGGTGGTGGTGGTGGTGCACCCCCTTCCCCGGGCCGATCAAACCGGAGGCGGGAGCCGCGCTGAGGCTCTCCCCGCTTTGTCCCCGCAGTGCTGGTGAAAGGGCAAGTGACCACCAAGTACTACCGCTTCCTGGCCAAGCACGGCGGCTGGGTGTGGGTGCAGAGCTACGCCACCATCGTGCACAACAGCCGCTCCTCCCGCCCGCACTGCATCGTCAGCGTCAACTACGTCCTCACGTAAGTCACCCCCGGGGACCGCGCCAAGTTGCGCGGGGCCGAGCGCAGCCCAGCGCCCGGCGGCCGCTCCTCCCGCCCTCCCGCTCCCCCGATGGCGGCTGCTGAGCCCCCTCGCCGCCGCACTGACCAGGGCAGGCTCGCCAGGTCTGCTAGGAAACACATTGAACACTTTCATCTAGATGAAGGGTTTCCCGTCTGCCTGTTTCTTTCCCTTTCGAGAGGGGAAAAGATTTAGAGGTTTGTCACCCACATATTTTGCTGCCTCTCCCCCCCCCCCCCCCCCCCCAAAACAGCGCTGTCAGGCGCAGCACTAAAACAGCGCTATATTGATTTTTCGCTGGAGGTAGCACGTTTATGTTTTCGTGCATGTATACGGATTTTTAGAACAAGGTTATATTTAAACCTGTTTTCAGCCTGACTGCCATGTAGGAGAACTATAGCTGTTCTTGGAGGACGAGGTTACACCGCGACGCGACTTCGTTACGCCTCGGTGTAAGGCTCCCCTTGCGCCCTTTGCTTAATTGCCTCGAGTGCGGAGGACGGCGAGAGGGAGCCAGGTTAGCTAAGATGCAGCTGGTAAACGCTGGGAGGTCCATCACTGGAGGCGGCAACTGTCATGTGCTGCCGGCGGCTGCAATGCAGGCACCACGACTGCATTAAAACCTAGTTTTGCTATGTTCAGGTCCTCGAGGTCTCATCAAGCCTGCCTGGCTCTTCATTAGGGCGCTGCAGAAGAACAGATCGCGTCTTGCTTGCTTCTGCGGCAGTAGCTTCCACTGCATCATCATCATCATCATCATCATTATTATTATTACTACTACTACTACTACTATTATCCTCCTGCGGCTAGCCTGCCGTTCGGAAACATAAATGAGAAGAACAGGCCCTGCAGCAGGCTGGGGGGCTGTAAGCAGAGAAAGGGCTGGCTTTTAAAAAGGTGGCATGTAGTCAGCATCTGAAATGGGTAACCTGAGGTGGAGGGGAGCTCTTGGGGAAAGGTTCAGGGTGGGAGAATCGGGCGGGGGGTTGCTGAACTCCTCGTACCTAGAGTCGGCTTAGTTGTCTTAATGAGCTATTCAGAGTCAACATGTAATTGCCCAAATGAGGAAGGCAGATGCTGTAAATACAGCGGAAAATGAGAGGTTATGGGGACTTGACGTTTTCCTCTGGTATGAGCTAGGCTCCGCTCCGGGAGGGCACTCAAAATTTGCAAGTGTTTAATGTACTTTATTCCGGTATAAATCCTATAGCTACTGCAGTTCTGCAGTTCCTTAAGGATGACATTGGATTGTTCCAGTAAACCAGGAGCAGCTGAGATGTAAGCGTGTGTGCCGCGGGTTCCTCCCACGCTTCACCCACACGGCACGGGGTGCGTGGCAGCGCCACTCGTGCAGCCGCAGCTCCTGGGGGAGGCGCAGGTTTGCTCTCTGCCGCCTCGCCACGTTATAAACCCAGCGCGGGAAAACGTGCTTACGGAAGAGAAAGGCAGACCTTTGCCTATGGATCCTGGTGTATGGAAGCCGAGGAGAAAGCAGAAGAGGTGCGAACTGGTGGTTTTGTGGTCTCAGAGGACAGAGAGGCGCGTTCCGCGTCGCAGGGTGGAGCTTGCAAGGTGGGATGCGTCTCGCCTAAGATTCCTGGGAAAATAAGAAACGTCGGTCTCTTTCACTGAACTGGGGTGAAAATAGCAAAGGGGAACATAAGGTTTGGAACGTATGGTGCAGGTTTTTGACCTGCTGGGCTCCCGCTCCCCTCGCACAGTGCTTCTTCGCTCAGGGAAAGCCCCAGAAGGGTGGGTTTTTTTCGGTTTGCTCATGGGATAAGGAGCTTTTTCTCACTATTGAGAGGAACCTGAGTGCTCTGATGTTTTGGAAAGGAGTGGGTACTGAGTGACATAAGTGCCAAACTGGTCTGAAGGACCAGTTTCATTGCAGGTTGAGCAGGAAGAGCGAGAATCTCTTACCTTGTGGCTTCCCAACTCCTCTGGGCGCCACAGATGATGAATACGGAATGAGAAAGGGTTTATGCAGAAGGGACCCCCACCCCCCAGTTAAGAAAATAAAAAAAGGGGTCATTTCCATCTTCTGTAAATCTCAAGCTTTGGGAAAGGGAATTCTAGGCTTGAGAACAAATGTTTGTAGCAAGTATATATGCTGAACTAAATAAGTAAGGTGACAAGGCCATTTTAGCAACAAGAGGAAAGGTTATTTTTTGTGAATAGCTGTGTGTCAAAAAATTAATATGAATGACCTTTTAAGGACTCCAGCTTTAAAGCACACGTATTTGCTCTTCTTTATATTCCACGTGGCATATGTGAGTACAGACACAGAGTATTTGTTTCTTTTCTTATTTGTTCTGTACACATAGTTGCCATATCATTGATTATTAGCTGTGCATGTTTATCACATACAGGGACTCAAGTATGAGTCAATTAATAGAGAATGCAACTGCTGAAGTTAAGTTTATATTTAGATCGCAAACTACCTCCTTTTCAACAAATGGATAACGCAAAGTGCAAATCCTTCGACTTTTTGAGCACGAGCAAATATTGTAATAATCTGTCCCCAGAGAAAGCTAAGGAAGCTTTCCTATATAAGTTTCATTGTCCGTTGGCATTTAAAAGAATAGCAATAATGGTAACATACAGATAACATGGATTAGGTACCTAATTGTGACTAATCTCCATTCTGATGATGTAGTAGGTGTATGATATAGTTCCAGTTGACCTCCTCACATTGCATTATGTAACTGGCTGATTAGAAGCAGAAATTGAATGCAATTTGTTTGAAAGATTATTTCACAAATAACTGCCATATTGACGAATGTTTTACTTAATAATGTGGTAAATGCAATTTAGAATAAATTAACTGTTAATTGTATCTGCACACTTAATCTTTAGATTTTTATTGGTATTTATAGCTTTGTGTACTACCAGATTTTAAGTGATTGTATAAGCAATGTGATATCATTCTGTGTGATGGCTCAGACTTTGAAAACATTCCTCCCTGGCATATTAAGTGGGTTTTAGGAGAATTTACATTTCATGTGGAAACAAAGCTCTGTCCATATTTTCAGACAGTAACAATGAAATATTTCCATAGCTTTTCATAAGCATCCTCTTTTTGGCTTATCTCTGGGCCATTAGGTCTCACCTCCTTCTCTTCCTAGTCAATGGGAGAATCCATAAACTATATTTCCATACCTATGGGCCCACCTTTCTTGAGTGTTCCTCTCAAATCTGGGACTGCCAGATTTGGAACTGGCCACAGAGTCCTCTTCTCAGTCAAAGGCAGATACATGTTCTCTTGTATCTCTCCAGTGTGTGGTGGAATGTGTAGGATAGTGAACACACTGGGAAAGTTATTGCTTGCAGAAGAAATCCTGTACTCCCTTACTCATGCCATTAGTGGAACTCGTTGTATGAATAAGCTTAGCCATCTAACTTTAATACTTGAGATAAGGCTTAGTGACTTTAACTGGAGAGTGTATTTTTTCTTAAATAGTTGTAAACAGTAGAGTCAAATTTGACCTGCTGCTTTTCCTTTATACTTCTCTGTACTAATGGGAATTTTGCCACTTAAATAATTGTGCACAGAACTGGGTCCCACTTAACATGTTGAATCTACAATGGACTTTTCCTAAGACTAGAAAGCCTACCATCATTCATATGATTTGATTAGCAACATAAATATATAAAGGAGTTGTTTTAATCAATTAAAATGTTTGGGAAGCGTATACCTCAAAGAAAAAAGTAAAAAAGGATTCCTCTTGAACTACTCAGTGCAGTATTCTGTTTGTTCGCCATTAGTTTTTATTACAGACTTGTCTCCCTGGAACATTGTTTATATATTTCTTGCAAATAGGAGACAGGCTTTTCCAGGTGTCCACAATACGTTTCTGCAGTTCTTCTTTGTTCATGTAGGGGCTTTCTTAGCTACCATTTGTTTAATTCACTCCAAATTTCTATGCTTGTATTTAAACCAGGTGACTGTAATGGCCAAGGCACTAAAACTGTGGGCCAGAGTCTACAGTCACTGCTCGTATGAAGGAAGTTTTATTTGCTAGAGTAAGGATTAAAGGATTGCAGCTCAGATCCGTAGGAAAAAAAAAAAGCAGTCATTAGTTTAAATGCATGCATACTGATAGTCTCACACAGCATGAAACTCAGGATTGCAAATAAGTGTCTCTATTGCAAGAAAGAAAGTGACTTCAAATGCTTTCCACTTCATCCTTTTCCCATTCAGTGTGCCGGCTGTTCCAGGCCTTTGGAAACTCCCTCCTCCCAAACAGGGAGTTACAGATCTTGTAAAATGATTGTCTGGGGCTGAGACACATTGAGCAGCGGCAATGGCTGAAGCAATTACTATCTCCAGCTGTCTGCCTCACTCCACTGATGAAAGGTACAGGGCCCGCTGCAGGGACTCTTGCTCCTAAAACGCCACAGTTTATGGTTTAAGGTAAACTGCCACAGATTTCACTTTACATGGAAGCATTTGACTGTACACTGCAGCACAGCTGTTCCTGCTAGAGAGGTTGTTCACACTTTATCCTTACTCTGCCCTTCAGCACTTTGAATGGCATAAATGAGGCTTGTGAACACCACTACAGCAGCTGGGTGCTTCAGGCCCTTTGGGGATCAGCCCCAGTGGTCCTCCTACATGGTGGAGGGGAGGAGACCACAGGCCATGGAGTTTAGGGTCATGTTCGCTGCTCTGTGATAGTTCAGAGAGCTGAAGGCAAGCGAGGCAGTTGGAAGAGCGTCTGCCGGTTTTGCCACATGACATTTATGTCTTGTCTACGGATTGTGTTAGTGGCTGTGCAGAAGAGATAGGTCAAGCAGTGGAGCTGTTACCAAAGGATTCCCCTCCACACCATCACCCTTTCAATACTCTGCTCAAAACTGGATGCAGAACTGGCTCCTGCTCTCATAACAGCAAGTGTGTTCCTTAAGCAGGTTTACAATTTTACTAGCTCTGCTTCTGTTTCTGTAATCTGTTGCATGTTTGCTCTCGTTGCTCTGTGCTGCATCTCAGGACTGCTGTGATTCCCATGTTGTTTCACTGTAATTATCGTGAGATACAGCAGGTGTGATAAGTTACTAAAGTGCTTCTAAAGTGAGCTCTTCCCTCTACATTATGGTGTTCTTGCTAGCTTTTATTCGTAGACACACAAATGTGGCATTTCGACATGGCCTAAATTAAGTGTTAACAAATAAATCTCCTTTGTCCGTTCAACAGTGGCAAGTATCTGTTTAAAATCTAATTCTCCTTCCCTCACCTCTCTTTTGTACTTTACAGCGTGGGCCAGGCTCCAGCACACATGTTCGTACTCAGTAGGTTACTTCAGAGGCAGCCCCATTCACTTTGATGACACTATTTATGGAGGCAGGCATCGCTCTGTGTGAACAAGGATATAGCGTCTGACCCTTCTGAAGGCTTGGGATGGCTGAAGTCTGGAGTCAATCACATGATCTTTAACACAGTTAGACGATTTATTCCTGTTGTTGTCTTTTGTTATCATCCACTTAGTGCAATTAAATCGCAGAAGTCCTGATTTACTAAAGCACTTGAGCACATGGCAGGCTCTAAAAGTGCTTAGACATAACTTTCAGTACATGATTATATCCTAGTGAATTCAGTTTTGAAATGAAAAAAACCCTTAGGCGCACGCTTAGAAATAAGAATATTCCTTGGCTTTGCCAAATAGAGATGGCTTGAAGGACGCATTTGTTACTGTGTTGAATTGGGACCTAATAAAGAACAGCCGTAGTTTTTCAGCTACAAACCACTGTGTATAAATCTTGGGGGCAGCAATGTTGAAAATAACAGCCATTATCTGCAGAAGTTTCGGTGCAGCTATGGAAACTCAAATGCCTGGCTAACTAAAGTTTGGCTATATCCCTAGCATTGTGTGGATATTTTGACGTAACCTAGAGTGAAGACCTTCAAACCCATCCAATATTCAACGTTCTTACATCTGTGCTGTCGGTTAGGAAGCGAACATGCACAGTCTGCCCTGAAGGGAGCCCGTTCCCAAGTAGCCTGTGGCTTGCGATCGTCTCTGTACTACGTTTGGCAGCTGGTAGCCTGGGCTGATGCTACAGAAAACTCTCTGCCTCTGACTTAGGCCCTGGTTAACTGAAATCCACCCGAAGGCATTGCACGCTATTTTTCTCTTGCTGTTTTGTACACAGCACAAAATAATAATCGTCAATGACCGCTTCACAAGGCATATCCCAGTAGAGTATTTGCTCAACTAAAAGCTAGATTTGGGGATAAACAGCCTGATAGCATCCTCCCATTTGCAGCCAAACTGCTGAGCAGCGTTCCCCAAAATAATTCTGTTGATTTTAAGCTGAGTAGGAGAATTAAAGAAAAAGTGTCATCTTCTGAAAGATGATTCGCCTCCTTAGTGCTTTCTAGTCTGTGAAAAGCAGCAAGGGGGGTGGGGGTGTGGCTTCAGTCAAAACAAAACTGCGCATTTGTGTGACTACAACTGTGTAACTTAACATGGGAGTATGCAATTAGGGCTTCCATGATGGTATCTAGTGAGTTCAAGAAAGCAACAGGAGAGAAGGTGCACAGCAGCATTTGCACAGGTGTGATACTCTGGAGTTGCTGCACATATACTATAGAAGTGGTCACCACAAGTATGCTGAATCTCATGCTTTATGATATACTGGACTTGTACAAACCCAAATCAAATGTTCATTTAGTCCAGCTGCAGATTAGCTGTAGTATTGGCCCAAGGAGAGTTGTAGGATGGCAGTGGAGTTGCTCTGCATATATGCTGTGGACATTTTTATGGAAACATACAGTGTCCTGGTCAGAGACACCTCTATCCAGAAACCCTTGATAAACGTGCATGTGAAGCAGTAACAACAGTGGCTGAAGCCAGCTAAGGCCTGTCCAAGTCAAAGCAAGAACCAAGAGGGCAAAGGTACTAGTCAGAATACAGATTTAAATTTCTAAAGAAGATTGTAGCTAGATGTTATTGTGTTTTATTAAATGATTTTAATTTATTTGTTGAGAAATTTTAGATACACCTAGTAAGTATTTCACTACTAACAACCATTCAACACACTGGAGACTTATTCTTCAGTTTCATAAGCTGGATTTTAACATTGGACATGAATTTCTGGAACTGTGTATGTTAATGATGAGCTGTTGTTAGGAGTACTGTCAAAAAGCATTAACTATCATGAAAAAGGTCTCCTTTCTGAATTCGATAGAAGGTGTGGGGTCAGCAATAGCTGTGCAACGTATGGTGGTTTAACTTACTCTGTGGCCCAGAGGGTCTAGGTAGTCAAGTAGGTTATCTTTTATCAACTTTAACATTTAACGGACCCACTTAACAAATATAACTGTGTGTAAACGTATACTTTGAGGAGATAGAATCAGTGATTTCCAGGAAAGTATTGCATAAAATGGAATATTATGTGTTATCTTATACTTTCATGATATTGGCTTTTCTTGCTATTTGTCTCCTGTTCTGTCAACATAACCACTTTATACATTGTACATCTACCAAAGCTGGATGACCAAGCCCGAGTCCGATATGAAAAGAGCCGTAGACCCAAATGACAAGTAATGTGAGTGGAATTTGGCTGCAATGGAGGTTTGGCTGTGGGTGGGAAGGAGCTAAAAGGCAGTTGTCATGGTTTCAGCTGGGATGGAGTTAACTTTCTTGCCAGCAGTTGGTGTAGCGCTATGTTTTGGATTTGGGATGAGAAAACTGTTGATAGTGCACTGATGTTTTTGGTTGTTGCTAAGCAATCAAGGCTTTTTCTGCTCCTTGCACCGCCCTGCTGGCGAGCAGGCTGGGTGGTCACAAGATGTTGGGAAGGGGACACAGCTGGGACAGCTGACCCCAACTGACCAAAGGGCTATTCCATATCATATGATGCCATGCTCAGTATATAAAGCTGGGGAAGAAGAAGGAAGGGGTAATATTTGGAGTTCTGGTGTTTTTCTTCCCAAGTAATCATTATGCGTGATGGAGCCCTGCTTTCCTGAAGACGGCCGAACACCTGCCTGTCTATGGGAAGCAGCGAATGAATTTCTTGTTTTGATTTGCTTGTCTGTGCAGCTTTTGTTCTACTTATTAAACTGTCTTTATCTCATCCCACAAGCTTTTCCTCACTTTTACTCTTCTGATTCTCCCTCCCACCATCGCAACTGAGGGGAGTGAGTGAGTGGCTGCGTAGTTCTAGCTGCCAGCTGGGGTTAAACAGCTACAGCAGTCTAACTCAGGTACAAATAATGAAATGAGAAAACAGGTGTGTTAATTTGTAAAAAGCCATTCTCCCCAAATGCCAAAGCCCACATGCAAGTCCTTGCCTGTCTTCCTCCCCTTACCTCTTCTAAAATTTACGCAAAGCAAGGTTCAGTTGAAAAGCATTCAAGTATCTTACCATGCTTGCTTTATGGGCAGACAATGGCCCTCAGGAGTAAAGTGCTGTCCCTTGGCCAAAGCTGAGGAACTCTGGACAAGTCAATTGGAAAGACTTTCATTGTAGAAAAATCTTGCTTCTTCGGAGGAAGGTGAAAGTCTTATGACAAGGAAGGAATAATCTGATAAAAGAGAAGGTGATCTACTGTAAATGGGACCTCCTCACCAGTTGGAGTTCATGAATCCTTTTGGACTCAACATGTCTCTTCACTATGGGGCACAGCTGACCATAAAAAGCAGGCTGGAATGATGGACAAGTATGTTATGAGGCACACAGATAGGAAATTTCCCAAGGAAGAAAAAACAGGATGAATAGTAAACCATTTTTCAAGCACATAGTTTTTCTTAAATAAACTATTCTCAATCACAGAAGCTTACTCAGAAAGTCATCACAGAAAAGCTAACTAATTTGTTTAAGTGTTCACCTTAAGATCTTAGGAAGGTTGTCACAACAAAAACTTTAATTGTGGGAAACATAGGGGAATTGATAAAATCTGAAATATCAATAAATTAACTTTTACAGTAAATTATTAAAAGTAATAACAGCAGATTGTCAGGACCACTCTTCACTGCACAGTTTCAAGGGAACTGAAGTATGAAATTGCTTAACTACTGTGGTATAGAGCGTAACATAAGAACAGCTACATAGGGCCAGACACATACTGATAGTGACTATGGCAAATACTTTGGAAAGTGTTTAAAAATAGGGCAAGCATGGAGTAATGTTTCCCCAGCACTTTCTCCCAGTCTTTAAGAAGTTCAAATGTCTTCCTAGAAAGAGGTGAGATCTTTTGAGTGTATTAGTTGTCAATGTTTTGTGGGTTTTTTTTCTCTGCAAATTTATTTGTTTACATTTTGAAACCATATGAGCTTTTGCCAAGCTTAAGTAAATGTGGTAAGAAAGGCCTCCTTTTGCTGTGAAAGTGCCACCTTTTCATTCCTTTCATAGTCCATTCTTGCATTAGAAGAAAAAGTGAAAAACTGTTTCCTAGTCATTTTCTCTATGTTGTTTGTATTGTAATTTACAGATCTTATTTTGTTCTCCCAGTCATCTCTTTTTCAGCTTAAGGAGTCTCCTTAATTGTTCCTCATAGAGAGGCTGTTCCAAGCCCACCATCCTTGCTGTTCCACTCCGAGATTTTTCAGGTTTTCAGATGAGATGGTCAGAGTACACAATACCTGAGGCGTCAGTGCATGAGGGGTTTGTGTATGGTATGAGGTATTTTATAATCCTCATTTACTGCATAATTATGCAATGATGTGCATTTTCTTACACACAGAGCAGTCTGTGTTATCAGTGACCTCTCTGCAATGTGATGCATCTTTCTTTTGTGGAACTTCTCAGTGTAAGTAGTGAAACATATAAATTAGAGGATTATTCACCAAAACAGAGTTTGAGGCTACTACTTTTAGAAAGAAAAATCTGAAACTTAGGTTTTAAAGATGGTCCTTAACCCCCATAGAGGAGAGTGCTGTATATGCTCCTAATAACTCGGAGTCCATAGCTACATATTTGTCTTTTGTGGCTTCTAAACACCCAGAAATAGGACTTTTATCCAATTTTGTGCCAACTTTTCAGTTACTGTTACTTACAAAATATAGAATAGTCAAATCTTGAAAGTATCTTGGCTGTTATAACCCTTTTCCTTGCCATAAGGGGACAGAACTGGTATGAGGCTCTTATCTCCAAAAAAGTACTGGGATATTAAAATGAAAACACCCAACGTCCTTCATGAAAATCATGAGGAGCTCCTGTTGTTTCTCTTTATTGCATACCTTAACATGCTATGGGAATCCTTAGGAGTTAGAAACCCGATAATTTATAATATCTGCTAAAAAATCATCAGCATCCTCTCAAATCTTTTTGCCCAAGCATATCACATAGCTATCTAGTGTGTTATTTCCAATAATTTCTGCTCTGTTAGGTACACAATAACAATGGTATTACATGTATTCAATCAAGTATTTTTATTCATAGAATACATCTCAAATTTATTTTAGCAGTTTAAATAAGTGAGTTTAATGTATATTTAGTCAAGCATTACAGTAGTGAGGGCTTAAGTAGATTAAAAATAAATGAATCCAATTAAAGAACGTCTGCGAAATTTGATATGTCATAGGCATGAATGAACTGTTTGCACAGCAACTGTAAAGAAATCATTAATGATTAACTAGCTAGAAAAGGTTTAATCAAGGATAAATGGTATAGGACATAGTTAAAAACATTTGCATTGAATACATGGAGATTCTGAAACAATAAAAACATGCTTTACATCAATAGTGACATGAGTACTGGTCTCAGGAAATGTATTTCTGGGGCTGCAGCTGAGAGTCAGCTTAGCTATCATGCACTGATAGCGGGAGATTGTTCCAACAAAAAGCTTAAGTTTAACAGGCAAGACAGACAAAGATATTTCGCAAAAGAAGTGTTTCCTACAAGAGCATATTGTTAACCTCCCTTCCAGAGCTAACAGTCAGCAAAGTTAAGGTAGGGATTCTCAGAAATGATCAGTGCTGGGCTAAATTTGACACTACCAAATCTAAAAGCCCCATTGGCCGCCTTGAGGGTAAGCTCAGGCAAGTGCCAAGTGCTTGCTAAAATCCCATGATACATGATTTGTCCAGTGTGACACCAGTAGTCTGTGGGAGGGTTGAGAACAGAATCTAGATCATGTGGCTACTAGATCAGTGTCTTAAAGGTGTCAGTAGTATTCAGGGTATATTTTTTAACACATAAAAATATTAAAAAGTCTGAGATGGGAAAATCTACCCTGTATAACAGCAGTCTGTTGCACACTTGTCAGTCTGGCTTTCTGCAAAATGGAAACCATCTTACAGAGATATGTGAGAACTTATGTTTATGTGGCATTAATTCCTAAAGGGGTGCTGCGTACACGCACTTGCCGATGCACTGAGGTGACATTGGTTTTTATGTAGTCATTGAAAGGGAGTAGTTGGAAGAAAAAAAATTAGAATTTTTAAAGTCTCATTTAACAGGCCTTTGGTTTATTCAGAAATGTTATTTTGAACCTGCAGGTGAATTTAAACTAATGGAAAACCCCAAATGGTTACGAAGAAGTCACCGCAATAATTTAATAAAGGTTGACAGTGCAGACGTGAGTCGTGGAGTTCTGCAAGGTTTAACACGCCTTCAAATAAAGTATTCTTAACTATTTGGTGGCCATCCAAAAAAATAAAAGCATTGCAGGCTATGTCCCTCTAATCTGAATTTCTCGTTATCAGGCAGATCCTAACATAGACAAACATTTATAAACTCCTGTCAAATATATTTCTCCATTTAACTTGGCAAGCACTGAATATACATCGAACATGACTTTTAGCCGATTGTGCTCCTAAGCACCTCACATTTGAAAGAAAGCACTCCTATTATAAATAAATGTTAGAGAATTAAATTCAGATCACAATATTTCATTTATTCAAAGTATTTTTTTTCCGTGCTATCTCTAACTAAATATGGTAATTATATTAATATGTCATTAGCCTAGGGTATCTTAGGCATTTTATTCACAAAAATAATAAATACCTGGTGCTTATTTTCATCTAGCAAGTCTAGAAAATAAAAGCAAGTACAGTGTACCAAGGGGTCCTTCTGGAGCCAGAGATAGCTAGACATGTGCTTGGGAACGACAAACTGTATCTTCAAACTACTAAAGACTCTGCCACACCATGATTATCTAGAGGCCAGGATGTTTTATTTAACTCCAACTGACAGTTACATGATTGCATTCTGAGACGAGAAACCAATCAGGGAATACGTAAAATTTCTCTGACAGTAGTTGTCTAGAGGATAGCCTCAGACATTTGTGTTAAATGATCCGTATAGGAAACTATGTGCTTCAATTTTCCTGAATGTACCATTTAATTAAACTTCCTGGTTTGGATTGCTCTGTCTTTAAAAACAAATACAGAAACATGATATCGTGTATGTGAATCTCATAGCTGGAGAAGCTGTAAACTTTGACTCAACAAGATGTAAACAGCTACCGTTGCTTATGCTATTTATGGAGATAAATGGGTGCCTGGAACTTAATGAAGGGATCCAATATACAGATCTCACACTTTTCCAAGTAGATGAATTGCTTAAGTGTCCTAATGATAAACAATGACTTGAAAGATTTCTGGAGGGTCTTTTCAATTACTTTGGTGAGCAGTAGGTCAGGCCTATGTGGGACTTTTCAATCGAGAAGCTTTAGAAAGGAGAGTTACTAACATCGTCCCTATAACTGATGGAAAAACTGAGGCAGGGAGTATCTCTGAGGTCACACAACTGAATGTCAGTGTAGTTTCATAACACGCAGTGAGGTTCAACAGCTTTTTTCCCACTTTGTCCTGAAATTTGCCTTCCTGTATGCGTTAAGTGAACCCTCCTTATTTTGACTGCTTCTGGAAGATGCTAAAGGGATTGCATACGCTCCTCCTGACAAGTCTCGTGAGCAGACTGAGGCCTTTGTAAACATTTCTGAGACGCATTGTACATGAACAGAGGACACAGCAGATGAGGAAATTGTCTGTTTTGTTGTACCATCTGCTGATTTAGAAAGCCATGAAGATGACAAACAGCCAGAATCTGTTCTCTTTTCACTCATCTGCTGAAGGGCGCTCTGTTAGCATTGCATGAGCTGGAGTGTGGAAATGTTAAAAGTTGCAGGCATTGTTTAAAAGTAGAAGAATGATATATTACAGTATTGTGGTCAGACATGCATGAGGAACTGCCAGACTTTTACCACCTTCATGGCTGATTTTAACTGAATTGCAACAACTCAGCAAAATAGACTGAACATTAATGACATTAACACCTTTAGTTTAATCTCACAATTTCCACTCTGTGTTCTGTTAGACTGGCAGAAAATCTGACATATAATTTTTCTGATTTTTAACTAAAAGAAATGCAGAGTGCATATGACCCTTTTCACAGCTTTTTTCATGTAAAACTAGAGGAAATGATGAACTTATGTTATACGTTCAATAGCAATAATAGTGCAACCAATTAAAATTACACCTTGTTTTCTTTTACATGAGCAATGCTTTCCACTTTGCTTTAGTTGTGTGGATGATTGTACCCATGATGCAGGAACCTGCTGCATTAAGATAATCTAATGCTTTTGCTTTCAGCTTGTACGTCATGCATTACTTTAACGTGTAAGGAATGACATGGGTGTAGGTTATCCAGCGTTTGTCAGGTTTAGGTGGTCACATGATGCCTTTTTATTCTTTATTTGCTGTGATTTCCAGTGACAGTATGATCATTGTATATTGTTCAGAGTATCAATTGAAAGATACCTAAGAATAAGAGTAAGATGTTTCCGGTTGTATACTGATATTTTGATTGTTGCTAGAGAAAATGAACTGAAATGCATTTCTAATACAATGCTGAAACTCCACATATGAAAACAGAATTTCTATGAATCTTCTTTAAGGTGTCTGAATTTAGTGTCTTTTGATGGAATTAAATGCACTGTAAATATGTGCCTTGCTGTTGGTTATCTTGTATTCTCAGTCATAGCATGTATAGATTATTCTTCCTTTCTGGCACGTTGTGGTATTAACATAAAAAGATGGTCTTATGGCTTTTGCAGAGTTTTCTGCTGGCTGAGCATTTTTTCTTCTTTTTTTAAAGGTTTTCTTCTTCTTTTGGAGGTTATGCTGCTTATGACTGTAGATATATAAGATCTCTGTTCTGGAGTCTGATTGTCTTTCTTAAGTTCTTTTGGTTCAATCTGGATATTTATTCTTCACTCATGGATGTCATTATTTTACTCCTTCCTCCAGATACATCCTATTGAGCTGCTCTTTCTGTCTGAAAGCACTTTTCAGGGCTCAAGTTCTCCTCTCTTCTATAGCCAACACTGGCTTTAAGTAGGAAATCTTAATATCTTCAAACCTATTTGTGCATTTATCTCTCTAATGTTAATGTCTAGTCTCTAGTGTTTAGATTTTGGTTAAAGTAGTCCCAAACTTCACCCTATTACTTGAAGAAACACAACTACAAAAAAGCTTGGCTTGTCTGTACAGTTTTAGTTTGTCTTGGACCATACTGTGCCCACTGGGCCTGTGTCACTAATTCCAGTCTTCCCAGCATCTATTTCTAGCAATGCTGACTCACCCTTTCGTCACCTTTTTTCCTTCAAAAAGATCATATAAAAAACCTCTCATTTTTTTTCAGTTTTGTGGTGAACTCTATCCACAAACTCAGCTGCCATATTTGTGCAAGCTCTATTGTTTGCCAAGAATTCAGGTTTTGTGATGCTCTGCTCCGCTCCCTTACTGTTCTTTTCTGGGTCTATCTGCTAATGAGCCATTATCTCTTCCTCAAACTTTCTTTAGACAGACTGTTGCCACCATGTTTCATATTGTACATTTTGGTAATGGTAGTAGGCAGAAAGTGTCTTCTAAAGCTGAATTGTGAGAACTCTTCACACAATTGTTGCGGATCCAGCTGGCATCCAAGTCATGTGCAAACAGATTGGCTTCCTCTTCCAAATGTTTTTCTGCTTCAGCCTTTGTCCTTCCCCTTCTATGCAGCTTGCTATAGCTAGATCCCTTTAGTAAAGAAAGCTTTGTACTCAACTTTCACATGCTTTATTGCAGAGAAGTGCAGTTGGTACAGCCCTCGATCCTTGTTTTTTCATGATGCCAGCTCTAGTACATCAATAACTGCTTTCAAAATTAGGCTCAAGCTTTATAAAGGGCATTGGAAGAGCCAGAAATGTGGCACAGAGTGGAAATGCTTCTGGGAGTTAGAGCTGAGAAGAAAATGGAAAGCAGCATATTTTAGCAAGAGGATTTTACGCTTTGTCTTCTTATTTCTTTTTGCTTAGAGTGAAGCGTGGTAGTCCAGTCTGTAGGTGCCTGATACATTGACCATACTGGCTAGATTCTCATATGGGGGGGAGGGACAATATAGAGGAGAAATAATACATTTTTGGAAGCATGTGCTACCAAAAGCATATGCATCCAAGTTTTTTGAGGAGTCAAAGAGGACCTAGAATTTCCATCCAACTGTGGAAAGAATGGCTGTTTCCCATCATGAAAAGGTGGAGGTCTTCAATGTGTTTCCCTTTGCAAAGGAGCATCACTTTGGTCTTGTCTGGATTCAGTTTGATCCATCTGTTCTTCATTTAAGAGCTAATTTCCTGTAGTTATTCTGATGTTTTATAGTGATGATAGTTGCATCAGAAAATGAGATAAATAGTAGATTGTCAGCAACATACTGTTAGCAATTGAACACATGCCATATCACTCTCTCTCTCAGCAGTCTCATGTAGATAGATGTAGATTGTATGGATCCCTGTGGGATCCTGAAGGTGAGGACCTTGGAGGAAGAGGCTCGTATCCACCACCTTTTTTCGAATTAAGTGTAGAACACAAGATGCAGTACTACTGTGTTGCTGGGACTGTGTAATAGAGGATTTAGGTGTCTGAGAACAGGAATCTGGAGATTACAGTTCCATGGTTGGCGGAAGGTTTATAAATTCCTTCAGGAAGTTGTCAGAATTTCCATCTGTAGTTTGTGTACCACTAGGAGCCCTGGTTCCTCTAGTCCTTTGCCTCACAGTGCATATGGATATACTCAAACATTTTCATTTCTTGGTGGAACATCTGCATCTGACATTGAGACCACAGGACCCTTCCTCCATGTTTTCTTTGTCTTTTTTTTTTTTTTTTTTTTTTAAACTTTTGTTTTTTA
>VFFE01007208.1:420566-628354 GCA_008921705.1 Burhinus oedicnemus
TTTTTTTTTTTTTTTTTTTTTTTTTTTTTCTTTCTTTTTTTTTTTTTTAAATTTTCGCCTAACCATTTACTTTGCTTCACTCTTGAAGACAAAAGCGAATCTTCTGCTTTACTAGGTGGTGACTGAGAATCCTCTCCCTTGCCAGCTGTGTGCCCCTAGGATAGCTACATGAGATGTAAACTGTATGAAAAACAAGTTAATAAATTTCAGCCGAATGCCTACTACTAGGGCAAAAGGTGGATGCTTGGGTCACCTAAGACAGTGTTAATGTTTTTTTCCTCAAATCTTATGCAAAAACGGACATAGTATAATATGGCGGTTGTAGACTCTTTGAGCAAAAACTGAGTTCATTAAGTTGGAGGCATTGGCCAATGTCTGATTAACACTGACTGATGTTAGTATAGTGGGCTAGGTGGCTTCTGTGAAACCAGCCCTAGGCAGGGGAAGGGTAAGCAGAGAGGAGAGCAGCCCAAAGTTCATGACACAGCTGTAGGATTTGCACAGACACTTTGAACAATGCTCCTCTAGTCCTGTCCTACCAGAGAGGTGGAGAGCTGAAGGAGAAGGTGAAAAAAGAGGAGAGACGAAGATTTGCAGAAAAAGGAAATTGTGAGTTGATTAAAAGACGCCTGTAGTATTCCCCCATAATAACAATCATTGTGAGGGGCTCCCAAAATTGTGTTCTGGACCTCATTTATTTTGTATTCCCAAAAGCTAGCCCTGGACCTCATTCATTCTGTACACAGGAAATAACAACAAGATCGGAAAAACATTTTAATTGTGATCATCTGAACAACTGCTTTGGAGTTTAATCTCCCATTAATGATGATTGTTTAAAGAAAATATTTAAAATTGTCTGTTGTCTGCCTCTAATGGAAATGTTTTATGGTCAGATCTAGATAAATGTTTATTGCTTCATAACTCATCTTAGTTCTTGGATAAAGATTTTTTTATGTATATATACATATATATATATAAAAGGAATGCACGCCTACAAGTAAGGATGTACCCAAGAGCTATTGGATGAAGGCTTTGGTGCATGCTACAACGTGCATGAATCCTTGGAAGTAAGAGCCTTCTCTAGTAGATGTATATTAATACACCTGATTTTGGAGGTAAATTGATTTTATAGCTCCTTAACATAATGTAGATTAATTCTGCAATCCACCTCTATTTGGGCATATCACCCAATGGGGTAAAGATAACAGTATCAGGCTGAATTCTTGTTAGCCTTTTTTTTGTTTGTTTCTTTTTACTTCCTGTAGCCTAAAGCTTTGGCAACTTCCAGTGTATTCAAAAGCAAAGCAAAACCCTCTTTTTATAGTAAACATAACTCCTGATCTGGTGAAGAGTCACCAGCAGTGGGGGTTATTTTAATGGACATGCTGTATTACTTTAATCTAAGCCTTTCACCATCTGTTCTGCCTATAATAGTGAATGCAAAAAGAACATACTTTACATTTCAGGATTACATTAGCAAAAAGTAAGATAAAAGTGATTTAAAAGCATGCATGTGTTCTTAGTACAATGCAGCCCGCATCTGTGATGTTTTTTCTCATTGTTAAGACACAAATCAAGAGGAAAGCTGCTAATGCTGATGTAGTGAAAGTTTTTCATGGAAAAGAGGACTCTGAGTGGGTTTCACTATATATTTAATGTTTATAATGATAAAAACCTGAGTAGGCTGCCAGAAAATTAGATATCTATAACATCTATTGTTTGAACATCTGGCACTGTGTGTGGAGCAGGCTGATGTTGTTGCCTATGACAGGATGAGTGCTCAGGCCAGTGAGACACCTGTAGGAATGGAAGGTCAGGCAAAAGAAAATCACCCGAGAAATATTAAATTGTCTACTGGCCTAATACGCTCCCACGGGCTCTCATAAAGCAAGCTTTTCTTAGACATGGAGTTTATATTTTGCTTTTTCCTTGTGCCTTCAGCCTTCCTGAAGTTTTTTCTTGGAGTGAAAATAGCATCAGTGATGGCCTACAGCCCCTTTCTATGTCAGAGCTAATCCCACTGGTGTGTTCTCACTGCGATGGTACGCTGGATTAGCAGTCTGGAAGACATTTCTAGTATCTGGAGGTGGCAATTCAGTTTCCAGGAACCAGCTGGGTCACCATTTCATTTATTTATTGTTGTTGTTTATGCCAGAAGACAATTCAGAAATAACCTGAAGGGATTTCAGATGTTGCCTGTCTGAAGTTCTTTATCATGTTTAACCTCAGTCTGCTGGTTAAATTTTGCCAAAAACCCCAAAATAATAAATTCTGCCTGATAGGAGTCAGAAGGCAAACATTATCAGAAAGGAAAAGATTTCCAGTGAGTCAGGACTGTGATTGGAAAAAAAAAATTCTCACTAATTTTAATTGGACATATGGAAACCTAATTCTGACTTGAGAGATAGTGTTTCCACTCCCATTTCAGTAAAGCAGTATCTTTGATCATCCTTTCATTTCTCCCACTGTCAACATGTCACACATATCCATATTTGGAGTCTCCACCTGTCAACATCAGATTCCCAGAAGCGGCAGTGGTAAGACTGCAGTGGTAGAGGCAGCCTGATGATGCCAAATAGAGATGTGATTAGCTTTAAAGGGAATTAGACATATTTTTGGCCTATGTCTGCTTGTTGTACCTTAAGAATAAGCAGTCATATCAAACCTTGGTAGACAATGTAGGCCACAAGCAATTCACTGTGTTAATTTAATTCTGTCCATGGCTTAGCAGCTGCTACAGGTCAGATCTCAAATAATCATCATTTACATCAAGTACAAAGAACATGAAGTATTGATGGTCTTGACTACATAGTTATAGGACATTACACGCTGCATTTCTGATATACTGAATATATACCCTTTGAAACGGTTTCCCTTTCTTTAAGAAAAGTGCACAAAGGCCTGTGCAATTGAATCCTTTGTGGTTAGGTTTGAGATTAAAAAAAATTTGAGCAAGTTTTCAGTTAAATGGAGAAATTCCTTTCAAGCAAAGCTATATTGGACCCTGAAGTATTCTTAGAAACAGAGAGCTAATAGAAGAATATCTTTTAAAGCTAAATAAAATTAAGAATTTTCAGTTTGAAAGAATCTCTAACATTTATTATCATCATAAATTATCCAAAAAATGAAATTTCATTATAATATTAGAAATTATTTTTCCTTGTCCTCCTCCTATGTTTATGCTTATATTACCTTATATCTCAGCTTTACTTTTTAAATTAAAAAATCTAGTTTATAAAAGTCAAATCCAAAAAGAGCACTAAAGATAATTCTAAAACAGTACAGGTACAAAAATAGTTTTTGTTTTGTGAATTTCCATTTTAATTAAAATTTAATAGTAAAAGTCTTGTTATTAATTTTTAATTTTTTCATTGGAAACAATTTTAACTGTGTATTTTTGTCAAAAAGTTTACAATGATTCAGTCAGTATTTCTGAAGGTGTCTTTGTCACTAGGCAGTCCGAAGACATTACATCTGAAAGGATAATAGAAGAGTGAGATGTTCCAGTTGGTCACGTAACACTGTGATGGCTGAATAAAGTTCCTAGTTAACATATGCCAAATTAACGGCATTTAAAAGAACTCTTTTGTGGCTCTGTAACTATCTCACCTCCATGCAAAATCAGATTTATCCTTTCATCTCTTAAACCTTGTGATGAATATGATGGTGCTAACTTGCTGACCTCCTCTATATCTACTGGTAGGGTTTTGCCTACAGGTATTCTTCTGACAATTAATAACAAAATATAACTGAGCTCCTCAAAGCCATGACCCTTTCTTTTTTTCCTTTAAATAACTTATCATGTTAACAAACAGTATCCACAAACATAAACAGGAATACTGAAGAAATACCCATTTAAATGCCAAAACTGAAGTAGTTCCACTACTGATGTTGCACAGATGGTTTAAGTTTCTCTAAGTCAAACATCTGGTCAGTACTTTCGATTGGTAAGTGCATAAAACCTTGATCCTGGCTGATAATGAGGAGTTTCATAGCAACTCAATCTAATGAAAAGGAAGGTAAGCTTAAGTTTTCAGGAGAGAGGCCTAATGCCTATTAAAAGAAAAGGCAGAGTGGGCATCTGGAAGGTGAGTGATGGAATGGGAGAATTCCAAAGTTTCATGTTGTAATACATTGATTTGTGACATGAGTGTGCAGTACTGAAGAGCTGAGCATGTACAAGCTTTGGTCTCATCCCAATCCGTAATCATGGGTGAAATTGATTTAAAGATGTTTTATGAAATATGACAGTTCCAATAAATAAAAAGATTTAAAAATGAGATAGCTAAATCCTAGGAGATTTAATAAGCATTCTTTTTGTTTTTTTTTCTTTCCCAAAAAGTATCTAAAATTTCAAAACATTCATTATTATTATATATAGAAATCTGTGACATTTAATTTAACCCTTACTTGTCTTTAAACAAATGCCCATGTTCCTATTCTGTTTGCTTTTCCAACTGCCTGCTGGTTGCTTCTTCTGTATTGGGAGAGCCCTGCTTAAGCGGAGGTGCCAAATATCCACGCTGCCTGCTTTGGCTAGCAATCAGCTTTTCTGGCAAATAGTTTCTGAATTTTCCTTGTTCCCACATTGCAACAGAGCTGCGATTTTTGGCTTCGCTGCCATCACTTGAGAGCTCTAGCCTGTAGTGGTTTTGGTAGTCCCAGAATCTACAGGAGGCTTTTTCTTCCCTGCTAATAGGAGGAAAGAAGTTCCAAGATACCACTCCAGGTAAGAAAGAAAAAATCCAACAACAAACAAAATATGAGGAAGAGAGAGGGAATCCTTAGAAAAGGAACTTTAACAACCTGAAATACATTCAGTTCCAATTTGACATGCGAGAATGCTGCAGGAGTGGTGTTATTTCAGTCACTTTTGAAAGCGTTTTGCCGAGGAGTGTTGGAGCAGCATTGCTGAGCATAAGCACTAGCTTTCAAAGCAATAAGAAAAACCTGGACATACTAAAAAAATATTGAATTGCAACATTGATGTTTCTGAGCTTAATATTACACATCATAAAGGAGATGACTATTAAGGGTCGACACGGGATGTTTTAGACTTTCATGAGGTCCGTCCTGTCATCTGTGAGCTCATTACAGAGTGTTGTACAGGGAAGGACTAGGAGTCCAATCAGAAGGCGCAGACGTGTGGGCACGCTCACAAAAAACACCTTATTGCATGCATACTCTTGTCTTTTCAGTGCAGTTACCTGCAGATTTCGCCCAGGTGTAGTAATTTCCCTGCTTCTTCTTCTGTTTTGCAGTATTCTGGATTCCACACTGAGAGATCTGAGTCTGACCACGAGAGCCAGTGGGGCGGGAGCCCCCTGACCGATACGGCTTCTCCCCAGCTCCTGGAGCCCGCGGACAGACCGAGCTCCCAGCACCACGATGTCTCCTGTGCCTACAGACAGTACTCAGACCGCAGTGCTCTCTGCTACGGTTTTACACTTGACCACTCCAGGCTGACCGATGACAGACATTTCCATACTCAGGCCTGTGAAGGAGGCAGATGTGAAGCTGGCCGGTATTTCCTTGGCACGCCGCAGCCGGGAAGGGAGAGCTGGTGGGGTTCTCGTTCAGCATTGCCCCTGACTAAGTCATCCCCTGAGAGCAGAGAAGCGTATGAAAACAGTATGCCCCACATTACTTCAGTGCACAGGATTCATGGTAAGAGGTAACACGGATCTGCAGAAGTGGCACCATCTCAGATAAAGCAACATGACATAAACATGCAGCTCTTTATGTGAGAGACAGGAAATGAGAGACTTCTGATGCATGTCCTTGTCTCAGAGATCACGTCTATGGAGATGAGGAATACTTACAGTTCAATTTGAGTTTGACAGTCTGGCTAATATGCAGAAAAATATAAATTGTTGTATATTTTTTAGTTTGTGAAATTAAGGTGGGAATATCTGACTGGTGAGACCTTAAGGATGATCTTAAAAATATGGACAAATTTATACACTTGTTAGAAATGTGTTACTTATTTAGCTTAATATCAAACTACTTTGGATGGAATGTATTTAGCACAAAATTAGTTAAAACTAAATCCAAGCTAGATAGTAAGAAACCTTTGAAGTCTTTGGAGAAATTGTTCTCCAAATTACTTCTTTTCTCTGCACTGGTTACTATTAAATTCTGTAAGTTTCGCTACTTACTTTTATTTAAAATTGGCAATTCAAATTAACATTTGCTTTTGGTTTCAGACATTTATCCCCAGCTATAATTTTTAGTCAATTTGAGTCTCTCCATCCTTTCAGCAGCAAGCCTGAAGACTTGCTTGGTGTCTGGCAGGTTGCAACCTCAGTGCATTAACACATCTCCAGAGGCTGAAACTGATCAAAAATTCACAGTGAAAGGCTGATCTTGGATTTGATAAAATCCAAAGGTCCTCGAACTTAAAAGGGAGTCTGAGAGTTGAAACACTGTGACTGACCCAAAAATCACAGTTTAAGATTGTAAGGATAGATGCAGCATAAAAAAAAGTGCTTTGCTACTAAAACAATCTGTCAAAACATAATTTGTACCTGAAGAACTCATAAAAGCTAATTACATTAGTACCATTCCATTGACTTGCAGAATGAGGCTTTGGAAATAAACCCCCCCTGTATTTTTTTACTCCAATCTGAGAAAAATCATGTTGAGAATAGAAGAATGATGAAATAGCAAGTTCTAGGAAAAGCAGTCAGAGGGAAAATGAGGAAAGAAAAGGATGCCTAAATTTTGCTGATGAGTACTGTTCTCCACTTTTCCTGTGAGAACACAACTCCTTCCTTGTGTCTGTTCTGTACTTCTGTCATATTTGTGTTTCTCTAGCTTTTTCTTCTCCAAAAAAGAGAATTGAGCAAAATATGATAATTGTGCTGGCAAGTTTTATGCATGATAATTCTTACTGAGCATAGGAAGATAGTAATGTAGAAATATCATACAGAGGTACAAATGCAAAAGTGTTAAATATTTATTCCATGCTTTTATCAAGGAAAATCAATGCAAATGGATAATAGAATTTTATTTTAGTTTGTTCCTTGGTTTTGCTGTAATTTCAGGTGCTGCAGTTATTTTCTTTATTGTATCAAGTCTTACATGTTTCAATGGGTCTTCAGTCTGCATGTAGCTTTGGGACTAAAACCTGACATGTTGGTCTCAGTTGAGAAGAGGAACATCTCAGCTTCCCTTGCAAATGTGCCATTTTCTTTTAGATTTAGGCAGTTTCAAACCTTGACCTTTCACAATTGAAACTCTTTTTGACAATGCTATGTGAATGAGCAGTTTCTCTGGGCAGAAAACATTTTCTTTCCTTTCTGTTCTTTTAATGCATCTTCTGGTAGTCCTGGCTCAGAGTCACCTTACAATAATGACAATTAGCTGACCAGTGTGGCAGGCCCTGGATATTGCGTATGAGCCCCTGCATTTCTGGTCACTCTCAGGATGTCTGGGGCACTGTCGATATGGTCTGTGCAGTGAGACAACCTGAGTATGTGGTTTAGAGCCGAGGCTGACCAGCTCTTCAGCGTGTCGTGGTGTGCCTGACATATCACTGGAGCTCCCTTCTACCTCCAGGCCCTGGCATTTTGGGTCCAGACCTTAAGAGGATGTGAAGGTTAAAATTATGCTAGTGAGATACTTCCACCTACAAAGGGCAGGATATGTTTACTAGAAAAGCCTGTCACTGATTTTGTCATGAACTCTGCAATGCAGCAGTAGTGATCTGCCACCCAGACAGATCTATACACCCTGAGCCAACACAAAGCAGGGGGAACTACTCATGTTAGTCTGAAAATGGGTTTCCTCTGAGGAGTCCTGTCAACTGACCCAACGGGCCTCATTCTCAAGGAAGATTTTGTATGTGCTGAGGCAAAGGCATTGTTAAGTAACTTGTGCAAGTCCAACACATGCCCTCCTGCAGGCACATGTCTTAGCAAATCCTTTATTAAGCCCTTTATTATAGCATGGGCTTAGTTGGCTGTTCAGGTGTGGGGGTCACTCACTTTCTTCCTAGTCAGGATTGAAAGGTGTGATTCTGTCCTTTCAGCTATGTGCAAGCTGAAGACCTTCTCTGGTATGTCTATAGGCCTTATTTTTTAAAGAGATGTAAGAATAGTTACATTTTCCAATTCTAAAAGTTTTATACACCAAATATTTTTGTGTTGGGATATGATACCACATTTTCCCAGTCACCCTGTCTAACAGCTATGGGTTCTTATTCTTCTAAAGAAGAATAACTACCTTATTACTTCTGTTTATTTATTGTTGTGTATCCTGCATAAAGTCACCATGGGGCAACAAACTATTCCACAGTGCTTTCTTTCTCTATGTTTTATCTCCTGGAAAGGGCTAAGAAGACACACTGGTGTCATGTACACTTGTAATTCCTCAAGATTTTTGTTTTTACCATGGTCCAAATTCACTCAGACTTTGTTGATGCAAAGAGGTAATGAGAGGCCAGGGGTGTGAACATCAGTGTCGAGGGCACTTTGACATGCCCTAGGGTACCCTGCCTGGCCTCTAGCTGCTCCAGAAGACATGGAGTTCTTGTAGAGTTGGTGCCATACCTGCTGGGCCTATGCAGGTGCTTGGTTACCTCAGAGCGTCTCAGATGGCATTGGATGTCTGTGTTGAGGTGATTAGATCTCTTCTTTGTATATTTTCAGCTGTGTTAGTTGTTCCATATGCAGACACTGGAAACTAGAGGTTGTCACTGAAAAGCAAGGAGTCTACCATGGTCATTTTTAGTGACTTTGCTATGAGTCACTTGCCTCTGTCTTGGTTTTCTTTCCGTAAAATAAGGTTCAGAGTACTTGCTCTTCAAGATTGCTTGCCTCCTTCAACCTCAATGCCTGTCCCCTTTCTCTCTTTCCTAGGGAGAGGACACTGGGATGAGGACAGTGTTGTTAGCTCACCTGATCCTGGCTCTGCCAGTGAATCAGGCGACCGATACCGTCCTGAGCAATATCAGAGCAGTCCGCATGAGCCCAGCAAAATTGAAACTCTAATAAGAGCCACCCAGCAAATGATTAAAGAGGAAGAAAACAGACTACAGCTGCGGAAAACGACTCCTGATCCACTGGTCTCCATTAATGGCACAGGGAAGAAGCATGCTATCTGTTTTGCAAACTACCCTCAGCAGCAGTTGGCAGGGGATGTCTGCCGCGTCCCGACGGTTGCCAACACTCCTCCCTGTGAACACATCCAGCAACGAGATGGAAAGATTATGAGCCCACATGAAAATGACTATGACAACAGCCCCACAACGCTGTCTAGGATAAGCAGCCCCAGTTCTGACCGAATATCAAAATCTAGCTTGGTACTAGCTAAAGACTACCTGCATTCAGACATGTCCCCTCATCAAACCCCAGGGGACCACCCAGCAGCCTCTCCAAATTATTACAGCTCCCACAGGCAGTACTTTGATAAGCATGCTTACACATTAACTGGATATGCCCTGGAGCATCTCTATGACACTGAAACCATTAGAAACTATTCACTAGGCTGTAATGGATCACACTTTGATGTGACTTCTCACTTAAGGATGCAGCAAGATGCAGCACAAGGACACAAGGGGACATCCGTTATAATAACCAATGGAAGCTGACACTTTTTTTCTAAAAATTTTTGTGCTTTAAAAAATAATCTTTGAGATCTAATTGGAACATATTATATGTTTTCATGCCCTTGTTGTTACCAGCATTTGATATACCACAGTGCACTAGAAAGAATAACCTAAGGTTTGGGGGGATAAGTTAGTTAACACACATTAGTTTTAAAAAATTAAAATGCACTGGCATGCAGGGTTAGAGTGAATGGAACTAAACTCAAAGTTGGTGCCATGCAAGGTGAAAAGGATGGAAGAGGTCTAGGCAGGGAGTGCTTGGGGCAGCCTGGCAGAGCAATTTATGCACATTGTGTAAGAGGTGGTTGTTTGGAAACGCTGCCAAAAGCAGACCTTCTGAACTGCATGTGCCCCACAGGTTCCAGCCGACAAAACGCTATGCACTCTTTTTATGCAGAAAGTTGGAATGTGTTCCTTCGAAATACACATCAAAATGTGTACTTCTAGTGATCTGTTAATTCCCTAATGGCCGAGTGTGTTATGCTGCTCCATGGTATAAAGCATCCATGGCTAACCAATAGAAAATCAAAAAGGGGCGAAAGAAGAGAGAACTCCTCAGAATTGTTATTTCCTTGTGTACTCACATGCATAGCTATTTACATATGCTTGATTTGAAAGGAGTCAAATGAGCAGTATCCTTATGATTAGTATGATCAAATATTTACTTCTACTGTATTTAAAGGCAAGAGGACCTTTCTCAGTCTAGTTTTGAGAAATACATATGGCTTGGTTGTCTTGATGTAGGGATGGGAGATTGTCCTCATATTTTTGAAAGGTCTCACAAGGTGGGTAGTGGAGTGAAATGGAAGAAAATTGTCAGGAGAAACAGGGAGAATAGGCTGGAATGAGGAGTGGTCCAAGATAAACGCATTTAACCCTATGATGCATGCCATTTAGTAATAATTACAAAATAATAAAGTGGTTCTAAGTGGCTGAGTAAGAATTAATTTGAAACACAAAAGGAACTCAATAGAATCATAGACATTGTGCTGTAAAATACAAAGGAAATTGCATAAGTGTAAAAATATGACAGGCGAGAATAGACAAAAACTGTATGGTGGTTTGTTCTACTTCTGATAAGGTTTTGGAGTAAATAAAAAAAGTATAGAAAATTGTAACTACCCTATCTGACATACAGTAAAATAAGAGGTATGACTTTAAAAAAGGGATATGCTTCTTTTCTTGCTTGCAGCAGAAAATTTAATGAATATCAGAACATATTAGGGATATTAAAATCAGTCATATGTACATAAAAAAGTACTGAGGGAAATCAGGGTTCCAAGAAATTCAGTTGTATTAAGAATGCTGATATTATCAGGGCTTGTCCTAGAGTTATAGAAGACATCAAAAGACGCAGAGAAACTTTTTGCAATTTTTAATAATCTCATGAACAAAGAGACACTAATTGATTGGAAAAGAGTAAATAAAAAACATATGTTAAAAAAAGTAAAATAGGGCACTTGTAGGCACAATTTCTAGACCTGTTTTCCTTTGTATGACATCTATATGAAGTCTCAAAGTTGACTGCAACGGGAGCAGGAGCACCATTCTCTACTATATGAATGTGGAGGTAAGGGGACTTGAGGTGGTTACTCAAATGAGATTAACGCTAAATCTAGCTTCATTTGTAACGTTAAGAAGCTCGACATATGGGACTGAGTCATCAATGGGACTAAATATAAACCAGCACGCTACGGGTGGGTTAAAAATATCTATTTTCAAATAAAACTAATCAGAAGCAAAAGCTAAATAATAACATTATAAGCCACGTAAGTAGAGATGTACTTGAAAGCAGAGGAAATTACCTCTCTGAACTTGGAATATCATGTATAGTCCTGATCACTCCAAGGCAGATTGTGAATCTTGAATTGAGTAGTACCTTACTCCATAAGCAATCTCTGTTGACTGCAGTGTGATCACTCCTGGTGAAAAGTACGTTGAACACAAGGAAGAGCAACACAGTCTGGTCTTTATTATCTAAAGCTCATAATAGAAAAGGTGGAGCAGAGCTCAGCAAAAGATAAAGAGACTGAAAGATCTAATAAAAACTTTAAATAAACTGGGTCTGTCATCTCTGTAAGGGAAAAGAGTAAGGGGGAATGTCACTGGTGTGCACCAAGCTCTGCACAGAGGAGAGATAAATAATGGTCTAAAACTATTTGAACTAGCAGCAGCAATGAGAGACAGGGCATTGAATGTTAGCCAAGGCAAAATGAGAACAAAATGATTTGGCAAGAAGTTTATTTGACTAAGTGCCAAATGAATAACAAAGGTCATAAAGAGAAGCAGCTAGCGATTTTTGTTTGTTTGTCTGTTTTAAGATAAAAACAAGGCAAATAATTGAGGGAAAGAAAAACATTGACAACTGTTAACTCAGAGGAAGGAATGGACCAAAATGGACTTCTTTCAGCCCAACAATTGTATATATTCCTAAAGCATAGGAATGAGAAAGTATTTTTGATAAATCTAGTTCTGGATACATATTTATTTCACTTATTCCTATGAATAATATGAATAAACTTGTATTTGGAGTCTCATTGTACAGTATTAAAATACAATTTGCAAAGCGAATTAGAGTAGAGGTACACGGTATCATATTATCCCTACTAGTGCATATGAAAAATAAGTCTAAGTGTCAATATTATTTTGTATTACAGAAGAGTTTCCTAAACTGTTTAGATGAATGGGACTTTGTCAGCGCCCAAGTTTTCTTGGGGTCACCAAGCACTCTTGTTATCAAGCTTTTAATTAGAAGGCAATAGAGTTCTGCAGACCAGCTGCAGTTCCCTGGCTATGGTCTAACGGCCGCAAGTAGTCAGGAAACCACAGTTTGGGCACTGTTGTATTTGCATTTTGACAGGCACTTTTGAAAAATAGAAGACTTATAAAACAAACAGGCACAATATAAGATGCTTGTACTCTATACGATATCACCTAGGAAAAAAGCCAGTGTGTTATGCAATAAAAATTCCCCATTCTTATTTACTGTGGTCCCAAAATAAAACTTCCCAAACTGTAGTTATTTGTCCTATTTTCAATAGTTCCAGTCCACTACAAAGAAAAATGCAGCAAAATGCTCTGTAATGAACGGAATACCTTATATCTCAGTAGAAAGGTCTGCACATGCAGCCACACTGAGCTACAAGCAAAGGCTGATGCTCACTTAGCTCATGGGACTCCAGCAACTGGCGCCCCTTAGCACTTCAGTACAGTCTGCCAGAGATAGATGGCTTTTGTCAGCTAATTTGCCATCCTGCTTCTTTAGATAGCCAGGAATTTCTTCTTAATTGACAGAAAGCATTGAATGTTGTAAACATAGGCTCCGCGTGCTACGTGCTACATGAACGCAATCTTAATTATAGCATATGATATCACTGCAGCTCATATAACATGTACTTTTCAATATGGTATAAAGCTTATTTTTTCCATTACATATTTATTTAATTCAAATTTTCATTTAGTATCCTTCAAGGATATCTTCTTCTTTTTTTATTTCTTCCTTTTCTAAATCAGATAAGATGAAATATTTTGCAAAATTAGAAAATGCAAGGCATTTGTACCAAATACATTTCAAATGTATCACATTAGCTAAAGGTTATCACTTTAAAGAAGGTATGTAGGTTGTGTTTTGGAACAGAAACAATATAAATTGCTGTGTTGCATTGTTTCTCTGACATAATAGTGTTTTAGTATTTACACCAAATTAATATTTTGTAGCTACTCCAAATACAGAGTGACCACAGGTCTTTCAAACCATTTCTTACTGATAGCAGTGGATGGTGCATTATAATTTGGCATATCTCTTTTGTTTAAAGAAGCAAAAAAGATCCCTCTTCC
Source organism: Burhinus oedicnemus (assembly GCA_008921705.1). NCBI lineage: Eukaryota > Metazoa > Chordata > Aves > Charadriiformes > Burhinidae > Burhinus > Burhinus oedicnemus. The sequence goes on from VFFE01007208.1 coordinate 434,014, forward strand.
TTATACAAAATTGCACCCCAGGGGCATGGAGTTTGTAATTTTGGACAAATTTGCAAAACAATTCTTAAATTAGAAGAAGAACCTTACTCAGCAATTTGTCCCATTGACTCAAATGGGAATATTTGTGGAGTAAGGTACTACTTAATATTTGTAAGGGCAAAAAAAGCTGACTTGTGAACTGGCAATAGGTTTGGAGTTTGTTCGTAAATTTTTTTTTTTAAATCTCAGGATGTGAGTATGGAAACTATGGAAGGTAATAGCTGTAATGGCTGTGTTTCTATAACAGAAGTTATTTGTGCATGCTTTGAAAAAATGAGTGCATCTCTCTGCACTGAAGAGCCCCAGAAGTATTTCTGAAGCTTTAAATGGCTTTTGTTGATGTGTCCGCAATACTGCCACAGGTTACACAGTGAAATTCTGCTCTTTTAAACTTATAATCACTCTTATCTGAATCTCATTTTTATCTCTGGACGTGCAGCATTTATTCATTAATGTCCCTAAGTATGTTAACCACCATATGTTCATTTATGCGAAAATCCTGAGTGAATTTGAAAAAAAATAAAAGGTCGCATAGTATTTCTGGAAAAGGCATAGCTACCCCAGAAAATCAGGCTGGCTGTTGCAAAGGTCAGTTAACCTTTCAGTCAAGGAACAAAGCTGTGGCATACGCATTGTTTTCAGATATTCTGCATACAAAACTGTATATAATGGGGATTATAGCACACAGTTCCAAGATTAGACCTCGCTATGTCTATTTTAAGGTGGCTATAGTTAATGTCTGGCAGCAAATGGATTCAGGCTCTGGTCTTTCCATGAGTTGCAAGTTTACTTAAAACACCTAAGAGTCTAAAGGCAATATGGGCTTTGTTATTAGGAACAATGGTGGATGAACATACTTTCCTGTAAGTATACTGGATTAGCTCCAGACACCTCCACAGTGTGGAGGAGAACCTATTTTATTTTATTTGCAGTTAGTATTGACAGTTAAATATTTTGACTGTATGCACTGAGAAGCAAAAAAACCCCACAAAACCCAAAACCAATAACAGGAAAAAACAAAAAAAAACCTCCACAGTTTTTTCTTTAACCCTTCAGTCTGGTGTTATTAAAGCCTGGTAGACGTTAGCTGTTATTCTGAAAACCAAAAAATTTAATAGTCTTCTGTTCAGAACAGTGAGAGCACTAGTGTGACTCCATTTCACGTTTCCTTAGAGCATTTATTAATGAAAAAAAAATGATGTGAGGTTAAACTTCACTGTGGCATTTAGCTTATGTATACAAGAGTTCTGTGGATAAATCTGGCTCTAAGTTGCTAGGAATACATCCCTTTCTGAAAAGAGGTAATTTATGACTCTATCTATGAAGCTGTATTTGAAAGGAAAGATCAAATACAGGAAGAAACAAAGCTTTTTGTCTGGTTGTATTCATTATTTAACTCCCCTCTCACATGAAGATTTCCTCCTATTGTTCTAGGATTCAAAATACAGTTTTTAAACATTTTTATTTATTGCAATTTGGACTGCATGCATTTTTTTCTTTTCAGCTACCGATACAGTGGGAAGTTTAGAAATGTGAGAAATAGTCTTGCTCACACATTATAAAACATTGGCACCTTTACATTTCTGAGGAAATAAAGTCTATTAGGAAAAGTATTTTTAAGGCACTGCAACTTTTTCCCCAGGTAAATATTTCAATGCATAAAAAAAATAATAATTAACAAAAAAAAAAGCACTTGAGACATAGTGAAGCATTTTGTGTTTGTTTTAAACCAATGGATTATATTTATGGAAAAAAGACAGATTGCCAGCATTTCAAATACCATGCCTTGCAATGTAGAGGGTCTAGTGACATTGTAGCATAACATCTGTAATTTGAAGTTTTCCTTTGGAATGTAATGTAGGAAACACAATTTAGCTATGTCAACAATATCTTGCAAAGTGTTCCCATTTATAATTATTTATATTGTAAATAGCTTTCTGAAGTAAATTTGAAGTTAATGTGCATAAGATGTATTTATTATGTGAAGATTTTTTTGGTTTAAAATATAGCTACCGATATGCAATTTTTGTCTGGTTTTCTACATTTTAAAAACTAAGGATTGTCCTACATAGGACACATTTTCAGGAATTCATTTTAATTAATGAGAGTATTTCTCAGAATCGGGAGGGGACATGGTAAAAGTAATGTATTTTGATTCCTGTGAATCCTTAAGTGCTCTCTGAATCTTGAATGAAGTTTATCAAATATGAAATGACACTGATAATATACTGCTACCCCATTTAAGAAAGATGTTTTAATCTGCTCAAGTCAGGGAGAGCTGATTCACAGATGCTTAATTAAGATTGTCCACTTTGTGAATAGTCTGCCATGTCTCTTGAAGCCATGCACCACACCTGTGCCTCAGCTAAGTCACCTTGTTGACTTGGAGCATGATGCCCCTTAGCTGCTTAAAATACTATACTCAGACAAAGAGCAGTGTTATGACAGAGGAACAGGTGAGAAGTTATGCTAAACTGCATTCAGACCTGAGAGCTGGCTATTAATTGGGTTTGTACAGTTCAATCGACTCACAATAACATGGGCCGCTGTGCAGCAGCTTAGCCACTGCAACCCTTGCCTGCTCTGGGGTTTAGGTCCTTCCTAGCTCGAGGGTTCAGGGTCACAGCTCTCACTTTCTGGACCAGTTTCTGAGCCATCAAACCCCATCCTCTCAGTCACTCTCACTGAGGCTCTTCCCTGCCGGTGAACAAATGCAAGGCTGATGATGTCAGAGAGTAGTGGGAACCTGATGCTGTGGTTGGGTGAGAAAGCAGCTTTCTAGGAGAGAAAGTGGTTGCTCACGTATTTTCCCTTCATAAGACAGAACAAAATACATGAGCAGTGGGGATGGGGGTGAGATGCACAGAAGAGTCAGTTTTGAGTCTCAGGTAAGTTAATTACATAAAATGGAGATGCAATTGTGTCACTGGCCTTTTGGTCCTGCATGGACGTAGGCACTCAGTTCTTGCAGATGTTCCTGGGATTAGGGAATACTCTGCATCTGCAGCATTGAGTTAGATGTTTAAACTATGTTCATGATTTCAGCACTTCCTGTGGGGTAGTTTAGGCAGTTTCCCTCTCCTTGGACTGAATTTGGCCTTGGTTCTCCATGCATGCAGGAAATGGTGTCATCTTTTCCCCAAACGATGCTGTTTAGCTGTGCAAAACATGTGTTTGGTTTCTTTCTTTTTTTTTTTTTTTAATGCATGGGTGAGGGTTTCAGAAATGCCCATTGTTGACTTACCTCTCTGCCTTTGAAGCCCATGCTGAAAGACACTGAGATCAATAGGCCCTCATGGGACCATATTGTCCTCCGCAGGGTAGCAGTAGTCCTAGTTTCTCCATGCTCAGCTCTGCAACAAAACTGAGTACCATCTTGCATGCTGTGTGCCAAAAACCCTGCCACATCCATGCCTGCTCTTCAGTTGTCTTTTAGTGCATAAAGAATACCCATTGCCCACTGGTCTCTTTTCACTCTTGGCTCCTACTTTCATTGGCAAATTGTTCTGCACTGAGGAAATCTGCTGTCATGGCCATTGTAATAAAAGTGTGCGATACCATCAGGAACTTCCTCTATCACCATATGGTGGCCATCAGAGGCTTCGGCATCAGCAATTTCATTTCATACAGCTACTTTGACTGTCAGAAGGTCACAAATAGCCTGCTGCTATGCAGCTCGGTGTGCCTGTGTGAATAAAAAGGGCTATCCACCACAGCACAAACCCTGACAGACTACATGGTTTCTTCATGGATGTTAACAGGAGTTTCCCTAGGCATGCACACAACACTCTGGACCACAGTCCAGATGCCAGGTGCAAGGAAACATGGAAACAGCTGGGCCTCACCATCATCAAGCCTGCTCATCCTTGCAGACATCTCTCTCTGCCCACGCTCTGTCATTGCCTTCCTCCCACAGTCCTCTCTTTTTCGGCTTCCTCAGACATTATCCCTTCCATTTCCCTTTCCTCCCTTCTGCCCCAAGCCCTGGCCTGTGATTTCACAAATCCTGTGATCTAGCTTGCCCAGCAAGTATCCTCTGTTGATCCTGACAATCGTATTTTCCTTTTCATGAGGAAAATGACTATCCGGCAACAGTTTCCATCACTTGCACTCCCCCTTCCCTTTCCCTTCTTTATACAGCTGGTGTAAATACCATACTGAGGACCCTTCAATCTCTTTCTCACAGGCATTAGTTCTGCTACAAGAAAGCTATTGGTTGGGGGAATGGAGGTGATGAACTTTTCAGAAAAGCTACAGACAAAAGATGATAGATGCCTTCAGCATACCAAATACACATACTACTTTAGCTGCATTGCAAAACGTCGTCACTCTTGGCCTGCAAACAGAACATAAAGATGAAAACTGAAACCAGAGGACATATGCCTGTATTGGAAAATAACAACAAAAGCTACTATCAGATGCACCTGAGAGGCAAACTTAAAAATTTGGTCTTTGTCTAGGCATGCATTAAATTACATGCAAATAATTAGATGTTCATTATTACTGTTCATCTCATCACAATTTTTCATTTGTTCATTATTATCACGAGCCATCATCAGCTTTGTCCTTTGTATTGTTATTTATATTTGTCACCTGTTATCTATAATCTTCTTAATCTATAAATAAAAAATATTCTATAGCAAATAATGCATTAATATAAAATGCAGGGCATAAACTGAGGCATGGGAAATAAAAACCAGAAAATATCAGCATATTCCAAGCTTTCAATTGACTATAAGTTGCATTATTTGGTACCCAATGTATCAGGTGGTAAATGTCATATGGGAGCCATCTTTCACTTCCAGCAATATTCTCAGGAATTGTTCGTATGACATATTTGGAAATTATACCAAAACTGTGTTACAAACAGATGAACTTGTAACATTATCAAATGTGCTATTTTTTTTTTTTTTAAAGTAGAAACATGAGTAAATGGTGAAGAAAACTTAAGGTTCTTTCAATCATTTGATTCACTTTCAAAGAGCAGACTACAATTTTTCTGCGGCTCTTCTATCTCCCTTGAAGCCTGAGGTAGTTCTGAACTGGTCAGCCTCTTGGGATTGGCTTGAGCAGCCTTGAGGTTACACTAATTTGTGCCACCTACCATGATTGTCTACATGTCCATCACATGAAATACAATGGTTCTCTGGCTTGTAGAGAGCTTACAAGTGCAAGAAGGCTGAAATAGTGGTGAGCATCTCACCACCATTTAAAACACTTTTTTTACACTAGTATTGTCTGGTTTGCGAGGTAAAGCAGGTTAGGTTGTCACCTTTCTCCTGAGCTATTAGCTTCACAAGTGGTAAGAAGGTAACAGAAGATGTGAAACTATGCTTTGTCCCTGATATAGTCCAGCAAGACTGAGTGAACACCCAGAAGACTCTTCTCATCATGGCAGAATAAGTGCCTGCCTGGTGGCTTCCTGCCTGCATGCAACTAGATAAGGCAATTTACGCCCGTTTGCACTGACAGTGGGACATCTGATGAAACCACATTTGCATGTACAAGCTAGCCAAAAGCCCATGTGTGAATGTCCATGTTTTCCATGTTGGTGGTGTGTCCTGTCAAAGGACACCAGGATCACTGTGTGCTGAGCCTTTTGCTGCTTTCCACTTACCTTTGTATCCATTTGGAGCCCAAGACGGGGAGAGCCAAGACCGCTTATGCAGTTCTAACAGGAGTCCGATCCATTTTTCATCTGAAGCTTCTTAGTTTTGATTCTGACACAAGACATTTCATCAGGTTGTGAATTATTTTTACAAAAGCAGAACTGTGTCTTGTCTATCTGGTTTCTCTGTGGGACAGTTGTGTCATTTATTTTTTTTTTAAGAATACCGGTGAAAGGCATCCTTTGTGTTTTCAATTTGGAGTGCATCAGTGAGGTGAAAAATACAGCGTTAGTGTTATGTCTATTTTAGTTTAGGGCACAACTGTGCATTTTGATTTTTGTTTCTGCCTTTTCTTTAATCATAAAGGAAGAGCCTTTCTTCAGTGCTGCTTTCTATCTAATCTCCAAAACAACTGCAAAGTATTAGAATGACTCCAGTATCCTCTCCAGCATGAATGTTTCTTGAGTTCAAGAGAAATGCCCACAGTTTCATTAGGCTGGTTATCTGACAGACTGCTCATAGAAAACAGCTGATTCTTTTTTTTTTTTTTTTTTTTTTAACTGAACAGCTCTGGCTTCCTGTGATCAATCTTCTTGGCTACAGCAGTAAATATGCTAAACTGCAGGTGCCAGCAAGCTTTGAGACAGTCTGAGGCATGAATGCTGACCCACGGTTGTTTTGTGTGTCATCAAACAGCCTACCTTGCATACAACTATTTGGCCTCTTCGTTAACTTTGTTTTTTAACTTAATATGTGCTTATTTACTTAGGGAATTAGATCCGGTGTGGGAGAAATGCAAAACAGCCAGTGGTTTAGGAGTTTAGTAAATAATCTCAGCTTTGTTCAGTTTTGCTCTAGGTCAGGCTGCTGCATGGAGTAATTCCATATGGCAACCTGATTTGAGCTTACTCAAAATAAACCTTAAAATGGATTTTGGCAAAATCCATCCAGCCATCAGGAACCCATTCTCAGTTTCTGCTGAGGATTTCCTGATAGCTTTCTTTATTTAAAAAAAGAAACAACAAAAAAACAACAGAAAAAGAGAAAAACTTTGAAACTTTTTTACAGTCTGAAATACCCTTTCTCCCCCTCCCGAATCTTAACCATCAAAAAGCCCTTTAGGCGGCTTTAATGTATGCTGAGAGCTATAGAAGCTAGGAGGTGCAAACACGGCTTAAACAACTTTGCCTCCCCCCAGCTTGCTTTGCTCCATGCCTTCGGAGATGCGGCACAACGGGTGCAGCCTCTTGCGAGGGCGATGGGTGATGGGGGGCACGGCAGCTGTCCGTTCTTCACCTTTCTGCCCCGGCTCTTTTGCCCTGGTGATGAGCAGCAGCTGCCTGGTCCCTCACCAGCTTGTGCCATGGGGTTGCGTGGGCTACTGAAGCCTCTGCTGCTTGGGTAAGGATAAGAGGGCAGCATAGGGATTTGAGCGGCGAGAGAGCCTCCTACGGGGTGCCTCCAGTATTCAAAAGCCAGGGGTAAAATCCTGGCATTAATGAAGTCGTTGACAGAAATACTTTGGTCCCACTGAAGCGTGGCCAAAAATGTAAAAACATTTCGAAAACAACACTTGAGGCAGCTCAGTATGCCTCCCTCGATGGAGCGAGTGAAAGCGTAAGTAAACAGAGAGATTTACTCGTGTTCGAAAGAAACATAATTAAAAAAAAATGTGGGTAGGGAAACAAGTACACACACAAAATCCTCTCTTGTCATTTAGCTGAACGATGTCAAATGCGAATAAAAAGCCTGAGATAAAACTTGGGATAGAGCGTAGAAATTCTGGCAGGGTTATTTCAAAGTGGGGCTCTGAGGAAAAGCTGCTGATTGGAATCAATACAGCACAACCCGGAATCCGAAAAGACCATTTCTAAGACCTGAGAGGGTCAGTGAGCAGAAGTGTCGGTTGATAGTATTGCCTTCACCAAGGTGCTTCAGTGTTTGCTTTAGTGGCTTCTTGCAGCCGGTGGCTGAGCATACATTTAACATCCCATCTGAGATCGCCCTGTCGGGGGAAGGGAAGTTTTTAAAGACTTCTGTAGTTTAAACAACTCCCTCAATGCCCACATTAATATGTCACAGATTCTGTATATTAATCAATAATGTTTGATTAATGTACTGCATCAAATAAATCGAAGAGGTTATTTTTTGTGGAGAGAATTTAAAGGGGATTGAAGTTCTCTGTTTTCTACTTCGTATCTTTAAACACATTCATTCATTTGACTTTTTAACAAGTTGTGATTTATCACATGAAACTTTTTTAAACAGACTTTCGTTAATATTTTCATTTTTCACACAGTAGTGATGGATCATATTTTGGTATTTGTTTATTTGTTTTATTATGCAGCACTTGATTAGGTAATGGTTTCACAGGGAGGGGTAAAATACAGATACTTTATATGATTAGAAATTACATTAAAAATTTCCTGGTAGTTTATCAAAAAGAGATGGAAAAGTGATTAGCAAATAAATAAACAGAAATCACACTTCCATTTTTTACCTAGCATTGTTTTGTAAAATTGCAGTGTTATAAAAATAATGTCAAAAAGTCAAGAGTAAGAAGTGCATTTTTCATGTATGCCAAAATGAATGTACTGTAATTTGATTACAGGATACTTTTACAACAGCAATTTTAAAGTGTCGGTTTTGATGCTCACTTAAAAACATGCTAGTTGTTGAATAGATGAAGAATTCATTCTAATTCAATTACATTGTATTTATATCACAAGGAGTTGCAGAGGAGAGAGCATTCAGATAGAGTTTGCCCAGCTCAGTGTTTCCATATTAATTACTATCTATTTTTAGCACTCAGCAGGTCACTCTGCCTCACTGAGGTAAGTGAAGCTGTACCAACTTGTTCCAGCTAAAGATCTCTAAATCTCTCTTTCTAGTTGTCATGGTTTCCTATGAGAATGAAGCTCACGCAACCACATTGTCTCTTTGTCCATCTGTCAGTCACTTCATCCCTAATATCTTTGCAACTCTTTAGCCTAATTGAACCAAGTTTTTGACAGAGATGTCAGTCTATATTCTCACAATTTTTATAAAAATAGGATGCTGAGAGACCTTTAATGATGCAGCTGAAGTAAAAGTGAAACACGAAACTTATACAACATCAGTACACAGAAACACATAAGACACCAGACCTTAGGGAGTGAGGTTCAGTGGGTTATCTTTTCACAGAACTGTGTATTCTATTGTATTTAAAGTTCCTTTGATACTATCCATCCAAATCTGAGCCTTGAAAAGCCTAGATGGTTTCTGCATCAGGGAAATGTTAGTTAACATGGTGAAACACTGATGTTCAAGTGAAAATTATTTCAAAAGAGCTATATGGTCCACATAAAAGTATCACTGAGACAAAAAAATGGTCCAACACAAAAGGATTTAAATCTGTAAAGTGGTTTAATTAAAAAAACCTAACACATCTTATTTAGCACTGCTTGTTCAAATAGGAATTAAATAAGAGAAAACATTATATATGTATTTTCAAGCACTGTCCTTACTTTTACTGTAATATTTCAGTTCAGCAGGATTTTTTCCTATAGCTTGGAAATTATTTAGGGTAATAGTGAAGACTGCTATGATGCTGTATATAGAAACAGTTAGTTTTATAATCCAAGCATAACTGATAAGAGGATATTCACTGTGATATCAGACATTGCTACAATGACCACATAAATTCCATGAAGTGAAGAAAAACAAAGAGAAAGCATGCAAATTCACAATGGTAACAGTGCATGTGCAATATGGATTGTACTTATCTTTTTATTTGCCACAGACAATGTAAATTATGTGCAAAAGAATGGAGATTCAAATGATCCAGCATCTGCATAACACTATAAATTACACCGTACTGAGTACATTAGAGAAAAGAAGACTTTACCAGTATTGAGTTAAAAAGAAACAGTGTAAAAAGCAGTGTCCAAAAATCAGTCCCAGACTAATGATGAACAGATCTTTTCAGGTACAGAGGTTCAACTACGTTTTGGTGTAAGTACATTATACATATGGGTTTTCAAACACACTATTCCAATTCACTTTTACTGTCCAATAACATTAAAATAATAACAAGCACCTGAGGTGACCTGAGGTTTTGCAATGCTTATATGAGTGCATCTAGGTTAAGATCTTTAGTGTCTCTCCAACTGTACCATATTCCACATGGAGACTTTTGTCCTTCTTATGGGCTTCCTCTTCTGGTGAATGGAGAAGGCTTTGCCAGTTGTACACCTTCGTCCCCTGGAAAATGTGTACCTATTGCTTGGCTGCTGCAGCTGTGAAGGATCTAGTCAGTCTTGGCCAGCTTTATTCCCAAAATTGCAAGAAAATCTGAAGGTACTTCTTGGTTCTCCCATAGATTGCACAGATTTGCATTTACTTTGTTTCTGACCTTGTAGATAAATTCAGATTATCGAGATTTCAGAAGGCAGATTAAAAAATGACTAAAGCAAGAGTCATTCAGGTGCTTACCAGGAAAAAAGTGGCACACAGAATAATTACAATTCTGGCTGGAAGTTGATGGATGTGTGTAGAAGGAGGATAGACACAAGACCATGAAATGAAGGAAGGCCAACTTAAGCTTCCTCTAACTTAAAAACAAAGATTCAGTGGACTTGCTGCCAACTAGCATGCTTTTGTCTATTTGTGTTTATTGATTGGTTATATTCTGCATGAGAAAAATAATTTTAGCAGTATAACAAGTATGCCCACCTCTACATACCTCACTGCAAAAATATTTCACCAGCTCCAGCAATAGTTTTTCCTAAGTAACCAGTGAAACACGAGGTCTTCAGTGAGGAGGAAAGAATAGATTCAGTGTTTTTAAAATAATCTTTGTCTTATGTCTGGTAAGTAACATAAGGAGACCTGCCTTCAAGTCTGATTACTTAGGAAGTAGAAGAGAAATAATAATTTCTCTTTCATTTAGAGTCTATGCTGCAGGTTCTGTTAAAGCATATTGTTTATATCTTTATTAAGATGAGGTTATTCTCAAATAATCGGGAAAGACAGATGCCTTCAGGTTATTTATATTTTTATATCCCTTTCCATGCGATGATAAGAGAAGACATACTGTCATTTTTTTTCTTTTTTTTAAACAATAGCCTTATGGCTAGCAGACAATGAAACGAGACATACGAACAGATTTCCAAATACTGTTAAGCTTGACAGGGCAGCAAGTGTGTGGTTAAAGACCAGTTTTGCAGCCTTCATGCCTGGTTCCCATCTCAGCCACACCAGTGTAAGGCGGGGGGCTGCCTCCACTGCAACCAGAGGCTGTCCACCTTTGTACAGTTTTACAGCAGACTAATTGCAGCAAATCGACCACAGGTATTCCTGACTTAAGATGGTGTAAAAGAGAAAGAGAGGGCAAAATGAGCCTTTTTGACAATAATATCCACTGTGCTCACTGATTCTTAGATGTACAGTCATCATAAATCAAACAGCAGGTGGTTTTAATTGATGAAATTATTCTTACTAATTTTTAAACTGTCACAGACAGATCTAAAGCAAGTTATGTGGTCGAGTTGGAGTGGGTTGTTTTTTCTTAGAAATGTACAAAGCATTCTGTCTTCAATTCTGAAAGTGGAAACATGACTTCTTCCTGGCCTTGCCTGGGCGTGCAGAGCTTGCTGGCTCAAAGGAGGAATGAAATTTGCTTTAAAAAAAGAAGGACAACATTTTAAAAAATGTTCCTGAAAGATCAGGTCACGTCTTCCCCGAAAGATCCTTAACATCTTTTGTAAGAGTACCAAAAATAACTTGTGTAGTTTTTGGACAAAGTGTGCCAGTAATAGTGCAAAAAAATTAAATCGATGGACATTTCAGACACAGAGCTATTGCTCATGAACAGATTGATGTGTTCACGCACAATTGCTTTGAGAGGCCCTAGACATGTTGGGGTCAAATTGGCAAAATAGGTAGCAACTGTATTCTCGCAGCAGCCTCCAAAGGAGAGAGGCAGATGTCTATTCTGTCTTGCAAACACATTCTTTTACAATGTGTTACTTCATCTCTTTTATTGCACAAGAGGAAAGTGAGAGACAGAGAATCAAGGATAACACTAATGATAGACCATATGGAATCCATAAACAATGTTGTTCTAGAATAAGATGGTCTTTAAAGGGGGTGGGGGCCTTATTGTACTTGGGCCAGACATTACCTAACTCCCCAGGTGAAAGAAGGAGAATAGGTGAGAATAGGGAGCAGACGCTGGGAGCATGCGGTTCAGAGCAAGGCTTTCTGGAAGATATAAAGAGCAGCTTGAATCCCTTTAAAGGTCTGAGTTCCTTTGTATTAAAATAACCTGCTCCTGCTCTCTGGGAGCCGAACCTTCCTCATGAAGACTACTGAAGAAAATACTATTTTGAAACTGGATTAAGAATTTGGCTTGTTGTTTGTGAACCACTTCGGAAATCCTGCACTTTTATGTGAAGACATGGGGCTCCTAAGGGGGGAAACGACTGAGGGAACATCCTCCGGTACAAAATGCCCTTGCTTTGACAAAGGGAAACCAGCAATAACAACAGAGACCTAGGGCTGTCCTAAAAACCCGCTACGTTCCCACTTTTACAGTCTTTTAAAGCTCGATTTGGATAGCACTGTACCCAGCAAGTCACCCTGCTGAAAGGAGTCATTGCTCTTGGTGCTAGCATCTGAGCCAACCTAGCCCATAGGCCAGCAAGTGGGACAGCTGTCTGCAGCGAGGAAGCTAGAGGAGTTAGTTATTTCTCTTTGTATTGCGTCTAACTGGCCAATGTTTTAACTGCATGAGCGTAGGGAAGAATGATAGTGTCTGTCTTGCCCAGCATATGTGAAGGTTTCAGGTTTTGGCCTTGCTGTATTTGACCTCATTTAGGACAAGAATGCTTTTATCTAAATCAAAGCAAATTTCTAGTATTAGTCTGAACTTGTGAAGACCCCCAGTGAACAAAAATATCACAGGAATTAGGCAATAGGTTCAGAATGCATTTTGAAGTTTTAAGCATGTGCTTAAGTGCTTTTCTGGCTCTACTTTAATGAAAGATGGAAACGTAATGTGGAAATATGACCGAGAAATTCTGTTTCATTAAAATTGGAATGAATCCCAGCGATGAACAGAACTCAAAATGAAGTACTATTTTGAGATTTAAAAGTAGCTTCTCTCCATGTTTATTTTCTCCATTTTGCTGCTGCCTGATGTGGGCCCATGGCGAGAACACCACAGCGAGCCTCCTTGCTATGTTTCGAATGTGAAGTAAAACATACTAGTTATTGGACGGTGGTTTGTTGCACTAGGGCATGCTAGAAGGACAGTATGAACAATAGCTGAAGTATGAAAGCATAACAGGAGATTTCTGATTGCTTATCCAAAGTTTAGCTGACTTCCTTGTAAAGGCTATAGGACACAGAAATGGGTAACAGTAAATGGTTGATATAGAAGAAAAAAAGCCATTTCAGTTTTCATTTCTTTTTTCATGTGATTCCATAATTTATCTAGTAACAGCAATAAAATAGAAGCAAGTTGAGGGAGGGATCTTCATCCGATGCAAAACATCGTAGTTATGTTGACTTCTGCAAGTTTGTCTGGGGGAAGGGGCACAGACACCCAACTCAGTGGGTCCCAAAAAGGTTTTCTAGTTGGCGGCCTGTGTCTTTTTGCAGCTGTGACCAAATCACCAAGCAGAAGCAGCCACTCAGCCATCTCATCCAAGGCTAAAATGAGGTGAGCGCCCTTTCTGGTGGCTCAGAGAGACGCAGGAAAAATGAAGTGGAAGACAGTCAAATGCCTAGGGAAATAGTGAAGGATTTTAGTAGGAACAATACTCTGTTGTTTACTGCACAATCTTTTGGCTGGATTACAGAAGAGGAGTCTGGGTTTTGTCTCTCTGCACAAGGGGAAGTGACAACTCAGAGGAGGTAATTGTGCTGAGACGTGGAGAGCCCCTGTCTCGGGAGTAGCTCGGTGCTCATCACACGTCCTTGCTTTGGTGGCTGGTTTTTTTTTTAACAGTACTTGTGAGAATGGTGCTACCACTAGCGTGGCAGAATGAACAATGTGTGACGGAGACTGCTAGGCTAGGTCTGAGCTCAGTGGGTTACTGTGAGCGTTGATAGGCAACTTAGACAATCCTCCTCTTCTGTATTCATTAGAGCTATAGATTTTGACTGTGAGCCAAAAGCTAAATGGGTCCAAACCCACAAAGGATAGGTCAGTCAGTTGCTAATGCATGTGATGGTCTGGACACAATCTGGATGGTGGGGATCGGGGGGAAGGTTATCTATGTGCTCTGTTTCTCATATGCAGCCATTGTTGGTTACTGTTGTAAAATGTGACAACATAGTCCAGCCTTTTTCATTAGTCATTAAAAAAAAATAATCTCACAATATCAACCTGCCACAGTTCTTCCTTTTTTAATTTAATAAAAGATAGGCAGCAGCATCTTTTTAATGAAAATATTGCACTGTTAAGGATCCTGTAGTACAATAATGTAAAATGGCAAATATATCTCTGAATACGATCAGCTCTTTTTAATATGAATACCCTGGACACCCATGAAAATCCAGTGAACACTACATTATTACGGGGAAGCACATGAAAGAAAAATGGACCATGAAGATGATATATACTAAAATTTTTCCTATTGTGACTTTTAGTACCACTTTTTTTCCTAGCTCAGCAGGAGACCTGAGCTATGCTGAGCAATTGCCAAACAGCATGGTAAACTAACAAGTAGGTTTTCTGTGTGTTGTCTTCAGTTTAGCAGAACTTCGTAGGGCAACAACCCACTAGTAGATCACAACTCATTTTGGCAGGCCATTTTGTGTGCATTATTGACCTTTTCTTGCTGTCCATAAATCCTTGACAATGCTGACACAGAAACGCACCAACTGACCTTTCAAAAAATGTTGGAAATAATCCGTTCCAGCTGCAGGCTGAGGACACTGACCATATTCAAATATAAATCTCTCCATCAGCACCATGGACTGCTGGCAACAGCAGCATTCACAGTCCCCAAACTGATTTTCCACACCAACAGGCCTGATGTCCCTTATGAAAACGAAAATTCTCACTGGCTAAAAGCAGGAGGAGGAAACCTCCTTTTTAAAGCTGACTGTGTAAGGAAGACTTAGGACAGCACTGGTTTGACTTTCCCCAAAAGTTGGCTAGCAACTAGAGCATTGTCCCTTGATAGCTCTTAGAGTAAAATGTTCTTAGCACCTGTAAGTCCTGTGGCGTTCAAGCTCAAGCCCAGAACAAAGTGTGCGCTTCCTGTTTTTGGCATCCTTTCTTCACGTTTTAAAGCACAAGGCTCTCCTCTCAAAACTCTTTGTGCAATGTATTCTCTTCATTTGCAGAGTGCAAGGTTTGGTTTCCCCTGTCTTCTAAAGGGAAAAAAAAACCCCCAACACCTTGAGAACTCACTCTGCAGCTATGATAAACTATTGCAGTTGTGCAGGAGTCCTCATGAGGCTGGATCCTTGAACCAGCTGCCTGGGTTAGCTAAGCTGTGTTACTGTCTGTGTCCTCTTAACTTGAGGACAGCAATGAATAAGCTGCTTTGAATGGCCTCTTGATGAGCATTTTCTGCAGGCTGAGAGCACTGTAAGTTTGCAGACTGCCTTATCTTGGGGTACTTTGTTCACGTTCCTAAATGAATTAGCTTTGGCTTATATCCAGTGAAGAACTTCCCCCATGGCTTTCCTATCAAACCATGATATCAAACCTGTTGGAGTGGATCCAGAGGAGGGCCACAAAAATGATTAGAGGGCTGGAACACCTCTCCTATGAGGACAGGCTAAGAGAGTTGGGGTTGCTCAGCCTGGAGAAGAAAAGGCTCTGGAGAGACCTTATTGTGGTATTTCAATACTTAAAAGGGGCTTATAAGAAAGATGGGGACAAACTTTTTATCAGGGAGTGTAGTGATAGGACAAGGGGTAAGGGCTTTAAATTAAAAGAGGGAAGATTTAGACTAGATATAGGGAAGAAATTTTTTACAATAAGGGCTGAGAAACACTGAAACAGGTTGCCCAGAGAGGTAGAAACATTCAAGGTCAGGTTGGATGGGGCTCTGAGCAACCTGATCTAGTTGAAGATGTCCCTGCTCATTGCAGGGGGTTTGGACTAAATGACCTTTAAAGGTCCTTTCCAACCCAAACTATTCTATGATTCTATGACGGAATATATTAGTAGATATGTAAGATAAATATCACATACTTCCACATAGCTGTGCAAACTTGTGTATTTCTTTGGCAAGGAGGAGGTGCACTAATTCCTGTTTCAGGGAGACTTGTGTGCCTCTCTGGAAAACATAATTTGAGTAACAGAGAGAACCTAGAGCTGAGGTAGAAGCACAGAGTTTTGTGCTTAGGAAGGGATAGAGACCAACCATTTGTCAGGATTGAAAGGGGAACTCTCTTCTCATATGATTAGCAATTACATTCAGGGTGCAGCAATTAAACTTAAGACTACTGAAAGGAAGATCAAATATCTCTTCCACTGTTGAACTACAAAGTTCTCTAACTGTCAAGGGAGAGAGTGAAAGATTCTGATGGGAGATTCTGCATGTTGCAAGGTGTCTTCTGAAATGTGTGGTGTCAGCCTCTCACATGCCTAAGAGAAAGTTCCACTTAGCTAAACAGAAAAGACAAAAAGTCCCTATCTAGTTGTTTCAGGATAGTAGCTGAAAGAATATCTGTATCATATATGTATTAATATTACAAATCCCACCGGATCTTTATTATGAAAAGTAATCATTTTAATAATATTTCACATTTCCAGATAAATGTTATGCAGTCTGTTTAAACTTATTTCTAGAAAATGTATTGATGTGGATACCCAGGAAAAGATGGCTAAATAAATAAATGGAAGTTTGCAATGAAGTTTTTTTCTTGTGTGCTTCCTCATTAAAGATCCAGGGCAGTAATCCTCAAAACAGTTTTTTTTTGGCCCTCTTGCCAGGGTCTGTTTTCCTTTGTCACCCACGGGCTTGATAATACAGATTTGACTTTACTAATATGCTTCTTTCTGTTTGCTTTGTGTTTAATTCTGGGAAAGAAGTAGTAGTAGCATGTTCTGCATTTAAGAGTCCTTCACATTTCCTTTCCAGCTGGCTAGTATATATTTTTTGTAATTGTTGTTTCTACATTTGTTTCAAATTTCCCTGCCTCCTTGAAGTAAGGGATAATAATTTTGAGAACCAGTGCATGGGTATTAAACTCATCTGTGTAAAAGGGAATTCCAACAGCTTGGATGAGATTCTAACACTTTTTTTTTTCCTCTTGTAAGGCCAGAGACCATGTAATGATCTAGTCCAGCCTTCTGTATAAGGCCATAAACCTCACCATGGTTCCAGAGCTTCTTGTCACTGTGTACTCTCTAAGTACAATGTAAATATTAAGCAACAGAGAATCTGATAAAGTGCTTCTGAAAAATCATGGTAAGAAAAGCTCTAAGTCTAAAAACTAGGCCTTTTGGTAGGTCTGCAATTAGTAGGTGTATTTCATAACTGCATATAAACTTTTTGTAAAAAGCCAAAATAACTTAGTCTGCATGACTCGACTATTTCAAAGCCTTTAGATCTTAAAGGAAAACAAAGATTGAAATGTGTGTTCGTCTTGCCAGTATACTTCTTGTGCAGAATGTTTTGATACTGTTTCGTTGACTGAACATCTACTTCTTTTCATAGTGTCCTTATATAGATCAATTACTCTTCTACATCTCAAGATAATACTTTATATATTCTGCCTATATTTGCAGAATATAGAACTTCCATTAAAAACGTTACAAGTTATTCATACTATGATTTGTGTATGTCTTCAGCACTTCCCTTCTTTTCATCCTCTCTATCATTCACTCCCTTAGTGAATTTGAAAACTTCATGGAAACAGGTGAATAAATGTGAAAAGAAAGCCATTGGTAGATTTATTTAACAGCATATCGCCAAAGGTTCCTTTCACTCTTCACACTCTTGCTGACAAAATGTTAGGCAACTGCAGCCTCTTTAATAAGAGCCTCTCCTTTTATTTCAGCTTCATATGCTTATATGGCACTTATGAAGAAGGATCTAGTCTGGAGTCCTGCTTTTATGGTCCAAGCTTCCCTTGGAAGGCCATTTAAACCAAGTCCCCATTTTTCCCTTTCCTCTTTCTCCCACGTCAAATTTCAGTAGTTGAGTTAACAAGAAGGGGGTTTTCCCCTTTGTTTCCTGACTGCTTTCATCCTCAACCAGTCATAATGTTGATGTCCCTAAGACTAACCACATGCAGTGGTCACCTCCCCAGAGGATAAACAGTTAGCTCACTTCACTACTGGGCTTTGGCCAAGCTTTTGGTGTAGTGTTAACCTATACTGAAAGAAAATGCTTTAGCTTCTCTGATAAGAAATTATTAAAAAAAAAAAAGCAATCTAGCATTTGGTAGCAGCAATGCTTAAACCAGCTTAAGTGGTTCCCATCCTTCAATAGATACCTCTCTGCTGGATAACCATGAAGCCAACAGACTCAGCGCTGCGATATGGCTGGAAAATTACCTAGCTGACAAAGTTGTATTTCTGCTGGATCAGCTCCTCGCTCTGGTTCCCTGTGCAGCTGCCCGCGGGGAGAGCGGGCGGTGGCGCAAGGAGCGAGCACCTTGGACAGAGATTGCCACCACTGGCAGCCCTGCTAGAGGAACAACGCTGATGCAAGACGTGTGCGTTTCTGTATGAATCGCTTCATGAACCACAGCTTCAGGATGAAGCCTCTTCATACACCCACAAACTGGCAGCCACCCTCGTACCAACACTGTGATGCCTGTAGGTGCTTCTTGATTTTGTGTGAGACAAAAGAAGAATTATTTGTGGGGATAATGAGTTTGGGATGAACTGACTCAGCTGGCAGAGCCTTCAATTTCAGTGAATTTGTTGTCCAGATAATTCCTTTGAAGGCATTATAAAGAAGGTTTGAGGAAGTCAAATAGTTTCCAGCCATCAAGAACTGATGAAAAGTTAAGTTATTTTCTGTGGTAAACCTCCTAAAAGTATGTTAGTACAAAGGAATAGTTTCTTATTAAATCATAACATCATTAATTTTTTTTCTGAAAAGTGCAATAAGAAAATTTAGTACAAGTTGACCCTAACTAGAACAACAATTACAATCTTATAATTGTCTAAAGTACCATTTAGAGTTTTTCTTACTGTGTCTAGATCATTTGGATTTCCTAAATGTTTGACTTTACAAACTTACCTAGAACTCTTGACATCAAGGCAGCTTTTTTTCTTTCTTTCTTTTTTTTTTTTCCCCATGTCTTTTATATTCAGCAGGAATGATTTTATATCCATAACTTAAATGGTCCTTTTAGTAAATTTAAAGAAGGACAGATTGCCCTTTCTTTCACCTCTTAGTTCTGCTGAGCTAATCACAGAGTTTTGTAGCAGAATGAAGAATGAGTTTCATACTGGACAGGTACAGGAAACACTTGGTTAAGTATCAAATAATTTTTGCACAGTTACTTTCTGGTCACTCCAGTTCTTTTCAGGAAAAATTCTGGGAACTAGTAACAGATAATTTTATTAAAATGTGGTTCTAAAAGAATGATATCCATGAAAATGACTTTTTTTCACTGGCTGGTAGAGTGCACACATCTACTAGTGGTATAATGGGGTGGGATGATCCTGCAAGAATTTGTAACTTCCTAGTGGCTTAAATTAGTGGCAGATAATACAGATATTACGATACCTACTGCAGTCTCTTTGGCCTTAGTATCATCAGAAATATGGAAAGATACTCTGTTTTGACAGAAATAGTAGGAAAAGCCTAGGAAAAAGGAAAATCAGTATTTCATCCACAATGAATTCTGACTTTGAGCAGTCCAAGAGAATATAAACTTTGAAAGCACAAGTTACAATTTTTAAGTGCAATGTAAATAAAATTGCTTCTCACGTGGGAACAGTAATACTGTCTCTGGGAATATGTTATCAGTGCCTGCTCTCTCAGATGATTTTTGGTAAACATTTCCTGTGAGCCTGTGGGTTGGTTTGTTTGTTTCTTCACATTCTTTGATGGAGACAACAGTCCCCAAACTCTTGTCAGCTTCCTCCGATTGCCCACCTGAAGTTAGAAACTCTGTGGACCTTTGCCAATGCTCTCTGTTTTAAAGCACCTAGTATACAAGGTTTCTGTGCGTATGTTATGAATTCTCAGGCTTGGATGCTAACATTTCTTCTCTTTTCAGTAGAGCAGATAAAGAAAAACACTGGGGGAAAAACAAATCATCTTTGCTTGCCAAAGTGAACTGTTTGAAATTACTGTCCCTTGACATAAAACAAATAAAAGATAACTTTCAGTACTTAGAGTATGAAAGCAGGGAACTAGATTTGGAAAACCTCCTGGGAATTTTTTTCAGGTCTAAACCTTTTAACAGTTCTAGAACCAGGAACGGAGGTGTTGCAAATAGAGTGAAAATACTGCTTCCAGGAATAGACAGGAAGGGTGCACCTAGCATACTGAAGATCCGAGATTTATACGTTAAGGCCTCTAATCAAACTCTGACTGGCCTTTGAGTTAGAAACAGATTTCAGGGAACAAGAATCAAAAGACATGGCCACTGAATTAATTCTTCACATTCACAGAGCCAAAAGTGACCACAGAATAATATCAGACTCATTTAGGTAACAATGAAGTATAGCCATTAGGACAAAAGTCAGATCTAGTCCACCCAGAGACATTAAGTACATTCATTTGCCATATTTCTACTAGTGCAGCTTAATGTTGGTGATTAGGTAATGAAAGAGGACTCTTCCATGAAGCAGCCTTCATCTGGCATTGAACTCGTGTTCATGCCAAAGTTCCCATCTGCAAATGCAATGAGACCTCCATTTCTTTGCAGCTTAACATCTAAGGCTTAGGCAAGATTTATCCCTAACAGACTGGCCAGCTGTTAGTGTTTTCTAAAATCTTAACACTTATAATAACTTCTGAATTACTAGTCTTTTCTTTATTTTTTTTTTTTTAAAAGTTAGTATGCATATTTTTGTGAACTTTTTGTATGATGTATTCTTATTTGCTGAATTTAGTAATTATTCTCAGTAAAGTGCTTTAAAAACCCTCTTAACAGGACCTGGTTCCTTGAGCTCTATTGGTTCTCAGCATATATCTATGGATTAAGAGAGTACTCAAAAAAGAGCAGGAGACTCAGGTTCAGGCTTCATGTTCTCATTCCCCCGTCTCTCTGAGAGCCCCGAGGAACAAAGGGAATACTGAAATCAGCAGGCTGAAGGGCGCTGAAAGAATTATCTTCACCACCAGCCTGGAGAGCAAATTGTTCTATCTTGGGAACTATTTACTCTATGTAAAGCAAGAAAGGGGGAGAGGTTCACATGAATGTTCCCTACGGGCAACTTGTTGGGATACTTCCACTGAAGGGTAAACATAAAGTGTATTTTAACCTCATGAATGGTGTGGCAAAAGGCCAATATCCCACGGAGTGTACCAAGTAATAGAGAAGATATTGAAAATCTAAAGCGATCCTTTATTTTTCCTACTGGAGCTGCTTTTCTGCATTTAAACTGGTTTGTGAAAGTGTCCCCCGAAACATTGTTATGCTTTATACAATAAATTTAGTCATAGTCTGTGGGCAGTATTTCTAAGATCTTACATTTATGAATTGGCATCTTTCCCACTGACCTGCCTTCCATTTGTGGGATGAAGCCAGTTTCCAGTGAAAAAAAAGTGTGGCATACTGCCCTAGTGTGTTACATGGAATTGGCTGGCTGTACTGGGCTCAATTCTTATCAGATCTTCATACTTTTCTAGTGAGATAATAATTCCTCAAAATAGAAAAACAGTTGGATCAACTAAACCCCCCCCTCCCCAAAAGTTGATGACTTCATTATAGAAGTCAGTAATGAGTGATCTCAAACATACCAAAAAGCTGCCCTATGTGGATCCTCTTTTCCCATGGTAACGAGATTGACTTACCTAATACTAGTCCCACTCCCTGTAAGGGAGAAGGAAATACCGATAAGAAAATTCAAGAAAGGGTATTCCTTTTTAGTCCTGTGAAGAGAATAATAGGCCCACCAGTTAACATAGAAGCTCAGTGGACACATGATTTTGCTCTCAGTTTTGTAATATTTCATTGAGATGTCTGCTAATGTTTTATATGTCTTGTCAAGAAATTATTCTCTCTTACTTTTGATTCAAGGTATAAAGATATACCCTGGTCAGAGTGGGGAACCTGTGCCATATTACAGTCCCTGCCATATCAAAGTTAATTAAGGAGTAACTGAATGGGAGCAGAGAGCAAATGGGACACGGTGTCTTTCTTCTGTGCAGTTTTGCCTGCTGCTTTTTAGCATGAAGCATTAAAAAATGCCAGCCTAAATTTTGCAGATTAATGCTTAAAATGCTTAACTTTCTTGCAGATTCCTGGGCCTTCCATGTTTCTGTTGCTCCATAGTTTCAGTCTCCGTGGTGTTAACTGTTGTCATACTGTCTGCAAAGCTAGACAGTATTTGCGCAGGTGTCAGTCCCCAGCTGCCTGAGGAGTTGCAGGGCTATATTATGCCTCCATATATTCCACAGCTTTCTTATGCTCCCTCTGAGAATACGTGATCACACTGTTTTCTCCTTCTAAACTGTTGCTGGGTCCTGTTAACTTAGTCCACAAATCACATGATTTGTTGCAAACATTGCAATTGAGAACTCGCAGAATTTACCACTTAAAAGTAAGATCAGGCTGGCTGTGAATTCCTGCATAACTCACAACTCTGTGTAAATCAGAGTAAATTTTGGACAAGTAAATCCACATTTCTGCTTCTTTTGCATTGGAATGATCTGATGTTCTTTGCTTAAAAAAATAAAAAATAGAGCCACGTGGGACCTTCCACTTCAGTACGGCTATGTCTAACTCCTGGGTATGCTGTCATCCACTGGAAACCTGCAATCAGGTACCTGGGAACAGGACCTAGTGAACTAGAATCATAGAATCATAGAATGGTTTAGGTTGAAAGGGACCTTAAAGATCATCTTGTTCCAACCCTTCTGCCATGGGCAGGGACACCTTTCACTAAACCAGGTTGCTCAAAGCCCCGTCCCACCTGGCTTTGAATGCGTTCAGGGATGGGGCATCCACAACTTCTCTCGGCAACCTGTTCCTGTGTCTCACCACCCTCAGAGTAAAGAATTTCTTGCTAACATTTAATCTAAATCTACCCTCTTCCAGTTCAAAACTGTTACCCCTCATCCTATCACTACATTCCCTGATAAAGAGTCCCTCCCTAAGAAGGAATCTCCTCATTCCATCATGGAAAAGCCAAATCATTAATTTAAACTCATCTGTTTCTAGCAGTTAACCCTTTTTCTTCTACCTGAGATTCACTGCCCAGTGCACCCATCTTCCTCCTGGAGCTGGCCACAGAAGCTAAATTTCTTGTGTACAGAACAAGGAAAAAGATGTAGAGGGGCATGTAGTGTTCTGCTAATTATGTGAGCTAAATGCTGTTTTAGAAAAATCTCTGCTATCTATATCCTTATAAGAGAATTCCCATGATCAGTTCCTTAGGCAATCAGTTGAACTTGTTTAACATGTTTGATTACAAACAACTTTTTTTTAAAAAAAATATTTTTTGACAGTCCCCAGTTAAGATCTTGGAATTTGAGTTACTAAAGTATCTGTCACTTATTACTGAAAGTCAAAGCAGTGGGTATCCCCCTAAATCAGGTGATGAACACAGCAGAAAAGCAGAGATGAAAGGAAACGTGTCTGTATTCTGTGAAGGGTTTGGATGATGAACATTAAGTAATGATGGGAACAACCAAACGAACAATTGGTTAAAAGAAGTGACTGTGAATTTTTATGTAACCAATAAATACTGTCCATGTTGTACGTTGCATGAAGCTGAATGAAATAATAACGTGGTTCATAACGACCCTCTCATACTGTGTATGCATAAAGATTTTGAATTAAAATTGCTCAAGCAACCTTATAACTGATCTCTTCTGAATTCTGATTGCTTAACTTAGAAACCTTAATGTGCTTACTAAACTAAGTGAATTCAGGTAGTAGTATCATTTGGACTAAGGAACTAGAAGGGCAGAATATAGACAAGACTTTGGTTTACTTTAAGTCAAAGGAGCAAAATCGCATTGGAACTCTATCCAAAGTTGAGAGTCACCCTCTCATCCTGGCTGAAAAATAACTGCCTTCAAATTAAGAGCAAAATGTGAGAAAAGGTATTGGTTTTAAGGTTTAGGTAAGAGAATATGGGTGGAAAGAAAGATTGTTAAGCAAAGGAAATGGCATTCTAGAGTTCATTAGGTACAGAGAGAGCAGTTGAAACTTGTAAGACAGCAGAAGCTGAGCCAAGTTAGACATCACAAAGGAATTCGAAACAAAGAACAAAAGGTTCTTTAGCCCTATAAATAAAATGTGGGTGAGGGAAGAAGGGAAGCAACTCTGCATTTGGAAGGGGTAGGAATGGATGGAAGGTTGTCCCACCACTAAAATAATATTTTGCTTCGATTTTTAATACGTGATATGAAATACAGATGAGACAGGGCAAGACAGCTAGTGACAAGGAATAAAAAGATTGAATTTTATGGTGGAATAAACTCTGAATTGCATGTCCTTTCCAGAGTTCTGAGTGGACTAGCATATGAAATTGCAAGATTGGCAGCAAGACATTTAAAAATAAATTTAGCCACTGTTACCATATGACTGTAGAATAACAAATGTAAGGTGTATTTTCACAAAGGATAAAAGATATGCTGTGTTTTTTAAAAAGTTTAAGGGATGTATGTGTAGTCTTTTGGGGTTTTTTGCAAATGAAATGTAATAGATATAAGATATCTCAACCTGAGTAAACTGATATTGTGCTCTGTGAGAAATTATTGGTTAGTGTAGGCAGAAGAACTGGTTTGAGCAGAGACTGTATTGAGTAAGTACTGAAAGAGAGATGTTGGCGTGTAAGGCAGCTGCTAGTGCTAGTTGTGAAGGTATGAACTAAATACATTGAAATATAAATATATTGAATATCAGCCTGGATTATAATTGCAGTGCAATGACACTGAACAGAGAGAATTACAAATTCATGCCTTCGGGGGTTAATAACAAAATTTGAAGTTCATTGGTAAAGGAGAAGAAAGATTTTGCGTTAGTTAATGATAAAATGGCTGTAATCCACGGGTGGAATACAAGCATGGGAAAGGCAAATTCAATCACTGGATTTATTACACAAAGCTTTTTCAATAGAGGTGAGGAACTGATTTTACCCTTATATGGGGTACTCTTCCAGAATATTGTGCATGGATCTTGTTATCCATGTTCTAGAAACCTACAATTCAGCCAAAAATTCTAAGTGAGGAGAACGGGGTGATCAAAAGATGCAGAGCTAATGTGTGAGAACAAACTAGAGGAGCTGGCTTTGTGTTGCATAGCAAAACAAGAGCTGGTAGAAATTTTACTGCTGTCTCAAAATGTATGATGGAAACAAGCCTTAAGGAGAGAAAATAATTATTTAAGCTAAAGAACAATCTTGATGCAAGAATAAACAGGTAGAAGATGCTCTTGAAAAGATGTAGGGTGAAAACTAAAGACAATTTTGAGTGTGGAACACAGCAATGTTGTAGAACAAAGAAAATTAAGACAAAAAAATTAAAAGATGTGGCAACTTGTGAGTAGTTATGATTGCCTGCAATAGCAGCTGAGTAGGCTGAGTGACTAAGATATTTTCCAGTCCTATACTCCTCTTAATGTAGTTTGTATACGCAACACATAGTCATGAAATACTTATGGTATTGATTCAGTTTTTCTTGAATAACAGATACAAGGGCTGCGGCAATGTTAAAACAAAAATAGTAAGACATATGCTACAATTGGTCAACCTCTTATGATCAGAATTTTGCCTTTATTTGAAACAATAAAACAATGCCAGAACAGATTCTCCAAAATTCTTCAACTGAACCCACATCAGAAACCTGTCAAACATTATTAAACAAGAAAGTGACATTGAATTGTTCTATTTTATTTTTAAGCCTCAATTCAGGAATCATGAGTCATCTCCTTATGGTTTCTCAGTATCACACAGCTGAAACTTTTTATTTTTCATAGTGATGATTTGTTTCCCTTCCAGACTTCAAAATTTTCCCATCTTACCGAAAACTTTTGGTTTGCTTGTTGGTGGATCAGTCCCTACAGTTTTAGTGAACTTCACTGGATGTTTTTCACCCCTATTAATCACAAATTTAATGGTTAAAAATCCTTCTAATCCTAAATATATACTTGTGATTATCTTTTAGTTCACCAAAACCATATGGGAAGCCCTCAGGAGACCTCACGTATAGCTCTTAAAATGAGACACTGTTTTTGGAGTCCATGTTATGCAACTTCAGTTGCTATGGAATGAAAATTCCATAATAAATTTTATTTATAAATAAAAGTTTTACACTTTTGAACATGAATTCTGACCTCTTTTGTCTAGCAATTTTCATTAATAAATAAATTAATGTGCACATAACATCTCTAAAATACCTCTGAGAAGTGGATGTGAGTATTACAGAGCAAACGTTATCTGTTAGAGAGTGGTTAGCTGGTTATATGAACACAGAGGAAGTTATGTACACTGAATAAGACTTTGTGTACAAGTAGGCAACTAGTAAAAGCTTGTAACTTAGGAAGAGAGTCATAGTGGGTTATTAAGCACTGAGAAGGTAATGAGGTAACTTCAAGAAGGAGAGTAACCCTGAGGAGGTTAATCCTTCAGACACTTCAAGAAGCAATACCTTTTACAGTTCACATACTGAGTTTCTGAGCCTTCACTTATCACAGGTGAAGAATATTAACTTGAATGAGTTATTCCTTGATAAGCATGGTAGAATCAAGTTGGTTTTGATGAAAGGTAGCATTGCTTTAGGTAAGGATAAACAGGTTTGGATCTGTTCATCTCCTGAGGTCCTTTCCAGCTGAAATCTTGTTATGATTGTATAATAAGACACTATCTGTCTCTATGATATATGCACCTGTGTAAGGTCTAAGTATTTTCTCATTGATTTTCAATTTTTTTCAAATTTTACAAAAACTTTTCATATTTGCAATAAAATTTTCTTATTTCTAATTAATTTTCACTCATATGTAGAATAAACTGTATATGTATCAACTGACACCAATGTCAATAGGAGCTCTGGAACCTTCAATCTGTATAGAGATTTACATTTGTGGGGAATATTGTGTAGATACATAGAAAGGATATAAAGATTTTTGTTAATTATGGTTTTTTAGGAATGAAGCTACTTTGGCTGGAATTTCATTCCTGTAATCAAACATATAAATTTGACAACTCAACTACCAAGAATCATACCAATAATTTGAGGACCATACATGCAAATTTCAAATCCACCGCAGCAATAATGTATAGAAATGTTTCCACAAGCTTCTTATAGAAAGGTAAGGTGAGATGAATGTGTCAGACCTTAACAAGGGGAATTACAGATCTTCTTCTGCAATGGTTCTGTGTTACTTTTTTTCCTAAAGATTCAGGTAAAGTTAGTAGCTTATATTTTCTGTCTGTCCAAGTTGATGCTGGGTGCAAATGCAAAACAACTGATTAGTCGTAAGCAGTTCTACAGTAGCTTCATGTCCGAAGAACCACTACTCTTTCTAAATTGTAGAAAAACAGAAAATTTTATGGACCAAGGCAAAGAAAAGCTTTATTGAGGAAGATAAGAATTTTTCCTGCCTGGCAGGTAAGTAAGGGGTTAATGCCATGCAACCAGAGAGAGATGTTCTGGCTTTTCAGGACCCTGTCCTGTTGCAGAAGCTCACCTGTGTTTGCGTGAATGTGGGTCACAGAAGGGAAAAGATGTAATGATTTTCAAGGACTTAGCCTTGCAAGTAGGATAATATGGTCTTCCAGAAACTGTAACATGACATAAAATATAGCTTTGTCTTTTTTGTCTCTCACTATTGGAAGCACTGGTTCAGATTTTGTCTCAGGCCCTCACAAAGTCACCTTTTTTGACTCCGTGAGACTACCTGCGTGTCAAAGCATCCTGTGATTTACAGTAGTTATGCTGTTGTCTCCTTTTGCCTGCTCATCTGCTGTTGTTCACGAATTGTGTCCTTGTCTTTTGTCAACCAGTTGTACTTTGCTAATTATCACCTCTGCTTCTGTGAACCTCTATGGAAAGTCATCAATGCTTGCAGTTTTTCCACGAGATCTTACCCTGATATAGGCAGAGTCTTGTCCTCTTTCATGCTTGTAATCTCCAGTTCCATTCAAGAGAGTGTGGGATGTGGTGGAAGGAGTACACACCATGGTCCAAACAACATTCCCATACAAAGGAAAAATGAAGGTTGGTGTATTCATTAGACAAGGTAGCTTCCAAAACTGATGAAATCTTGTAACACACTGAAGTTAGGAGTGGCTGGATAAAGTCAGCAGACCACCAGTGATATTATAACCTATGCTCATGGCTTGAAGTTGGCACTGCGTGATTAGAGAACAGAGCATTTTAAAAATACCTCTGTCCCCTTGCCATTTCTATACTTTGCTGTCAGGTTTCAGGTCATTATTCTCCACTGAATACTCACTCTTTAGTTTCCTGATACAGGTGGCTACCATTTGTAGAGCTATCAATTTCTTTGCCCGTTTTAAAGCAGCTATTATTTATGCCAGTCCCTGCTTATCATCCTCTTTATTCGTTTAGACAAGAACAGCTACAAAACATTTTAAACAGCTTGAGATAAAGGTTAAGCTTAAAGATCACATGTTATCATGCACAGCTTCAAAATAATGGGCTAAACCTGCTTCAACACAATGTTCCGAAATCATGTCTTTAATGTGCATTTAATTTGTGCCACTCTTTCAGATGTAAGAAATGTGAAAACATGAACCAAGCTAAAAAGCTATGGCCCATAAAGAAAATCATCTGCAGTAGCGTAAAAGGTACATGCCGCACTTTTTTTCACTAGTCTTCATGTGCAAGATCATACAGAATTGAAAAACACACCCTTTTTCATGACTTTTATGACTTTATATTTTAATAATACTATGTATCAGTGACATATGTCTCACTAAAGAAATGTAATTGTTGCAAGTCCTGCATTTATGTCCTGCATTTATCCTTCAAATAATTTTAGAAGTTTTTGCATTAGGATTAATGGTAAACTCACAGTCCTTGTTAAAAACAATAAATTATCACTACATGTCTTGCTATTGAAATAGATTACTTAGCCATTCACCAATTGCCATGGGATGCTCTCCAGATGTGTTGCATCTGAATTTCTCTGAATTTTCACTTGAGTACTACGAAGTTAATCTGTTGTTTAGCACACCAAAAGGATAGTTAAATATCTGCTAAACATTATACCAGTTTGCAGTATTCTGCTTTAAGGATTTTTTTCTTCTCTTTCTTCCCTCTCTCCATTCCAGTGATCTTTAACAATACCCCACTGTTGCAATGCTGTTCTTTTTCCTTCTTCAAAGTATAATTTTATGCTAATCCTTGAGCTGTTGAAGAGGGCATTAGCTTTCAGCTCATTTTCTGATTTATTGTGCTAGGGAAACTTTGTTACTTACAACCTGGCACAACCTGAACTTTCCACAAACATTACCTGTTGCTTCCATAGTTTAAACACTTTTTTTTTAATTTGCTAGAGATTACACGATAAGGATGCGTCGTCCTTCTGTCTACTGTATATCTC
The DNA here is from genome assembly GCA_008921705.1 of Burhinus oedicnemus. Classification (NCBI taxonomy): domain Eukaryota; kingdom Metazoa; phylum Chordata; class Aves; order Charadriiformes; family Burhinidae; genus Burhinus; species Burhinus oedicnemus. The sequence continues at coordinate 463,323 of VFFE01007208.1, forward strand.
ACAATCCAATTGTTGAGAGGACTGAACTTTCATCTCTATGTTGGAATATGGCCCAGATTCTGGATTTCAAAGCAACTAAAAGGAAGACAATCATTAAGACAACGTTCCCTCAAATCCCAGTTCAAATAATCTCAAAGTCTATGCAAAACACAAATGTTGACCCCACAGAACTTCCCAACCTCCAGAATAGTTCACAAAGCTCTGAAAACACTTGCAAACATATTTCTGAAACGTCTCTTTTTTTATTGTGGGCAAAATATCCCTTGGTTGCCATTAGTTTTGCTTAAATCCCGTGGAAATATTCAGAGCTTCCTGGTGTATTCAACAATTCAGAAAAATGGCTCATCATCTCAGTTTAGTTCAGTCTGCACGATTGCTTGTTTACTTAGTCCCCACTTATTTTTTTCAGGTTCACTATCAGGCTAGACAGCTCTGTCAACTCAAAAAGACATGCTTTTTTCAAACTATTGATCTCTGTTGCTCTTCCAAATCCTTTAGTATTGGCTCTTAGGATTACTATAATGCTATAATCATTCTGTTAAGGATTCAGATTTGTGGTGGACTAAAAGATGGTAACATCAAAAGGATTGAAATGCCCTTGAAGCAATCAATTTTTGTTCATCAAATACAAATGCTGAGAGGCTGCTTTCAGCTAATAATTTATAACTGAATTAATGACACATGGCTTCCGTCAGTAATGGTCTCCTCTCTGGGATCTTTTTTTTCCCTTTCTGTGATCTGATTTCATATTCTGGGAAAGGAAATCAGACTGCTAAAGAATTTAATCAGAAATGGGGACTGACAAGTTAGAAGCTTAGCTTTCTTGCTTCAAATTGAGTGCTGCTGAAATCTTTATCTTTCAGTTTTGGTAGACTTGTATTTTTAAACCAATCATACTCATGTGGAATTGTATTTCCATTTTTTTATTCTACATACAAAGAATCACTGAGTTGTGGGAAGCATCCTACAAAAGTTTTAAGTAAGTCCCTTGCATGTGCAGGTCTGCAAACATTTTGGTTCATGAGAAATTTTCCTTATTAACAGAATGGTGCCAAAAAATAGACATAGGTAATTCACCTTCTCTCACTCTAGCCTCCTCATCCTCCTCCTGCTTCTTTGCTGGATTCTGGCAACAGGTTCAGAGTAAAACTTCAACTTTTGCAGTCTAAACCAAACTTAAAATAGTTGACTCTCATTTCCTGTCACAGCCCTGTTTTTCCTTTTCTTCTTTCCTAGTGATTTGAGATACGTTTATTTATTAAGAAAGGTTATCCAAACCATTGACAACTTTTTCTTCTTTTGCTTTTTCCCCCTGAATTTTGTGTGAAAATGGGAATATGTCCCAGGCTTGCCATCTGTCAAAACATTCTGAACAAAAATAGCATTAAGAAGCCAACACCAGATAGGTTTAGAGAATCAGAAAAAAAAAAAAAGGAGAAAATAAAAGAAAAAAACCTTTATAGAGGAGAAGTCATACACCTGAATAAGTGCCAAATTACTGGACACCTGCCTAAACTGATCTCAGCTTCATGGTGTCTCCTCTCTGCTAGATTGATTAAGGACAACCTGATAACACCAGCTGTGTGATGAAGTTGCTCTGTGATATAGCTCTCATGCGGTATGGTCCTTGTTTATAGCTGTCAGATATGTCAGTTAGTGTTTGGGGTTGGTTATGCAGGGTAATGATCGTTGTGGCGGAAGGGAAAAAAATGATACCAGCTTTAGGAATGAAATATCCCATTAATATAGTTATTACCTCTTCCTATCTCTTTTTGTGAAGCACAGATATTCAGAATCACTGAAGTAACTTCTTAGGTGTTGCTTGCACTTTTATTACATGTACAGTGTGGCAAGCTTTACAAGTAATCTTGTGTCTATAAATTATTAGCAAAAATAGCAGGTAAGCCATCGTGTACTTTAAGACTTATAGGTAGCATTATAGATATGTTTCCCTTCATACAGACCACCTGCTTGTGTCCAACGAATCCTTTTTCACCATTTCCTTTCTCCATGTCCAGTTATCCTTCACCATCTCCTTCCTCTCCCCAAAACTCCCTGTAGCTTATAATTGGTTTAGAAATATACCAAGTTATTTATATTTAATAGCTGAAAGTACTTACTCAGGATAATTATGTTACAGCAATTTGTATCCAATTAATACTAAATCTTCAGTTGTAGCAAATCTTCAACATAGATTTTGCATTGGAACTTATCCGTTGTGCTGGTGTATTAGAAATGTATGTGGCATGGATGTCATCCAAGTATTGCTGAGCTTACTGACGTATCTGTTGATTTTCAGAATTTTAAAACCTTTAATTGGGAACTTACAAAATGTGCAGAACCTAGACTCAATGTAGAACAAAAACAACCAATACTGAAATAGTTAAATAGAAATAAAAAAGAATGCATTGCATAAGTTAGAAAAGCAAGAATATAGTAATGTAAACTAACCTGTTCATGAAAGAAATCTCCATAGGAGATTTGACTTGTACGCAAAACACCAGTATTTGAATTTGTTGATTAGGTTAGAAAACAATAGCTAAAATTCTGCAAGGTGCTTAGCACATCAAATGAACCAAAGCTAAGCCTCACACAAAGCCTTGCAAAATCAGATCAATGGATGAAAAACAAACACAACATGAACTTTTTGAAACATTAAATCAAAACCAGTCACTAAATGTTGAAAGTAGGTACACTAACTTGGCCTTGCAAAGAACTCATACTTGATAACACTTGAAAAAGCAATGTAGTTTTTAAAAATGTTTCAAATAAACTGAGACTTATTCCAAATAAAAGTTACAAAATAACTGAAGAACCATAATAAAAATGATCAATAAAAAAAGCTTTTAAACTAATTGAAAACATTGTAACATTAAGCTTTATGACAATCATGCTCTCTTTCTTAAAGCAGCCTTACACGCAATTTTTGGCAGGGGAAATTTTGTTTTAAATCCCCTCCCACTCTGCAGTTTAATGCAGTCCAAATGTCTTCACCACTGAGAATGGAGCAAAGACAACATTTCTCGTCATAGGCATAGCTGCTGGTCCCAAAGCTCATTTATGACAAATACCTGGAGCTTCTCTAATTTTGTCTTCCAAGTAGCCAGGAGTTTCCATCATCTTTTTCTCCCTTGGTGTTCTCTTCTGATAGTTTTTCAGTGTCTGAGCTGAGATGAAAATATGCTAGAAGTTATGTCTCATACACAGACGTGTGGAAGTGGACCCAAAAAGTGGACTCTCAAGAGGCCTTGAAGATGTTAAACAACCTCTGGCTCCAGAACAAGAGAGAGAAATGTCTATTTCTTCAGCAGGAGGCTCAGTACATCTGGATTCCTTTCATTGTGCAGGATGTCAAGTTATCTTTTGTCTCCCTACTTGCATCTCTGGGTTCACAACATCCCCATGACAATGCTGAGAATGACTGCGATGGCAGCCATCGCTTCTCCTGAGCTGGAGTCTTGAAGAAACCACTGGGATTCAAAGTGCAGGAGACAGCCCCTTCCAGAACCAGCAAGTCTGGTTCCCCAGGGCTGTTCTTTTTTCACTTTTTTGTTACAGGAGCAGCCCTATCCTGAGTCCTCAGAGCTGCAGAAGGAAATGTTGCCCATACTACCGGAAGCTGGCTCCAATTACCAGCCTTTAATCGAGAGGCATGAAGATGCTGAGGTACTGTCATCCTACAGACACATGGGTATGAACTTGTAATCTGCAGCTAACTTCAATGGGATGGTTCACATGCCTGAAGTTCAGTTAGTGCGTAGTTTCCTGCCGGAAGACCGGTCATAAAACTTCTGAGTACTTCAATGACTTTGGGGGCAATGGACCACCAAGCATTAGGAGGTACATTCTGTGTGAAGGCGTTAAGAAAAGCGTTCAAAACAGCTTCATCAGTAAGACAATAAAAGTACTTGAATATGCTGTTTACCCCAGCAGTTCCTGGCACTGTTGTTAACTGGGTTGCAATCTCAGTGGCATCAGAGTCTGCGTTAACCGTAATCTTCAGAAGGAGATACCTTATAAAACACAGATCACTGTAGTAGGATAGTATACAATGTCTTCCCTGTCTTGATCTGGGTTGTGGGCAGGTGTTTATCACTTGTCAGTTAATTCACACAACTGAAAACATTGTTACAAGAAACCTTTAAAGCTCTTTCACTAACCCTGTTTGGCAGTAAATGGTTCCAGAGGTTATGGTTGATATGCAGAAGCTGTAATTAGCTTCAAAAGTGTTAGTGAAACACCTTTTTACTTCTCATCTGGCCTTCAAAACACAAGAGAAAGGGAAATGCGGTGTACAAGATATGTGGCCATAGTCAATAGCCCTTTGAAGTCTCATCTGCTATAACAGGTCCATAACAGCCTTTCTTTGGTCTGTGATAGGCATCTTTGGTCTAAAGAGGGAGAATTAGAAATGTTGAGGACATGTATTCTGCTTTATGTTAAGGCTGAGGTCCAGTCAGCAACGCTAAAGGGCACAACCCTTTGCTCGTGGGATAGTCAGGTAGGAAACTCCACGTCTCCTCTGTCAACCGTGAGAAGGAAACATTTGCACTCCTGCCTCTGCTGTGCGATATGCCCTGACTGAGTAGCTGTGAAAGAGTCTTCATTCAAAAGTCTGATTTTGTTTTACTTGTTTGGGAAGAAATCGGTAAAGGCCTTAAAATGTACCAGGTTGCTTGCATGTTCACACTTGTCAGGGTCTGCAAAGAACCCTGTTGTCTCAGATAAATGAATGTGAGTTTATATGGTCAGTGCTTTACAGGTTCATATTTGTTAAGCAAAATAAAACAGTGACATTACTATATTTTTTCCCATCTTTGTTGTATACAGTCTAAAATAAAATGCCGTTATTTTCAGAAGGGTGGCCCACCTCTAGAACTTTTTCCTCACATGTGAAAAATAACTCATAAATTTTTCATCCAATAGTGATAGCAAGGACTATGACAGCTAAGCTGGAATTATTTTTTGTGGGGAAAAAATATATCTAAGACTTAAGACATAATTTAAAAACCCAACTCAGGTAGAAGGTCTGGGTAAAAATGTGAATTAAACTATACTCATTTTTTCAAAGACTTCAAATTTTTTACTGTTATTAAATTTTTCTAGTCGTATACCCAACAAATTATGAAAGATGGTTTGGTCTCATATTTCTTTCACACAGGCACCAGCAGAATAGTATGAAGTTAATATACTGAGAACGCAAAATATGGGGCAAGTCACTGAAAAATATATGACACTTTTCCCCATCAGTTCTCTTTCTGAATATATATTGCATCCAGTTTGGGTGGAAGTGGCAGTGTCAATATTAAAGCAGAGCCTGGTAAGGTTCCTGAACAACCAAGGCAGCACGATTCAGCAAAGGAAGCACCATTTACCTCGGCACTGGTTGTGAAACGAGGGGCAGGGTGTGGGTGGTGTAATTTTCTGTCGTATGAGATGAGTTCGTCAGGTCGACCTGAGCAGCTCCTTGTGCGCCTTGCATTTTGTCCCCAGTTAATAGAAGCTGACACATTCAGCTGCAACACCCCCTCACCCCTCTTTGTAAAGCAAACTGCGTGCATCTGAAAGCCCATGCAACACAGGGCTTAAATTCTCCTGGTAGCACTTTAACAACCACCAGTGTGGGTCTGATTTTCCAGCTTGCTTACATTTGCTCTGAGTTGTTTTTACAAGGATCTCAACACACCGAGTTCATTCTTTGTATTTTTCTATTGATTTTTCTACAACTGATGTGAAATAGAAGCATCTTTTAGGCTCTTTGTTTAACTGCATTTCCTCGTGTTTTCCCCCTTAATCTTTGTAAACTTAGATCTTCCTGAGGTTATGGCAGTATGTTTGTTATCGCTTCTTGTCATGTGATATTTATCTAGCTGTGACTGTGATGCTGCTTGTGTATCTGAAACGGCACTGGGCTCCTCTGTTATCTTTCTGCAGGTGTTGGATTTGCCAGTCTCAGTGCAGTTTGGGATCCTCAGTAATTGCTGATAGCCTTTAAAACCAGCAAGCTGGGATTTTCCCAGAAAGTTTACCTTCTGATAAACTGTTTGGATTCTTGTTACGCAACGAACATATACCCAAAAAGTAAGAAGGAAAAAATAGCTCACTAAAATTTTGCTGCTTAATTGTCTAAATCAACTGCACATTTCAAATCCTAAAATGCAAAAGGAAATAATCAATATAGCAACTTGAGACTTAAACATGCTGTCAGTTGCTAGGTTTTTGCCAGTGAGTACAATTCATCTGCCCAAGGTTCTGTCTTCAAATTACTGTCGAAAATATGGATCATCAGATTCCATCACTTTAAGCATAGTCTGACTCCTCAACATAGTTTATACAAGTGAAGGCATTTTAGAGCCTTCGCTTTTCATGACAAGTAGGATGACATACAGAATAAAACCTTGCACGCTTGTTTTTATGAAGTGTATGTGGAAACTTGTAAGTTGATGACCCAAGGATAAAGTAAAAATTAGTTACTTACAAGAGCTGACCTTTATCTAGAGGTTGAACAAAATGTAATCTTGGAGAAGCCTAGAGGTGGTTGTCTAACCGTAGGTGTATTCTGCTGGAGCGGGACTTACTGTTGGTTTTGCAGCAGACAGAAATCTATTATCTACCCAGAACCATGGGCTTCTCCTTTTTTTGATGTCTGAAAATATGGTAGCAGCAGCAAAGTTTACCCACATTGCAAATTTCATTGAAATAAGAGAGAAGAAAGGAAACTTTCAAACAGCACTATTTTGAAATAGACTGACCTTCTTCAATGGTTTTCAAACATCAAAGGATTGTGTATTCTGTCTGCAAGTTAGTTTCTGAATAAATTATTATTTGATTCATCTCCCCATGATCTATTTTTAGTCTGTTGGGAGACTTTTGAAAGCAAAAGTGCTTTTTTTTTTTTTTTTCCTTTTCTTTCTTGGTTTGGATCATATGGTTTGGAAGCTTACAGCTCTTTCTTGCTGCCTGACAGATTCTCACACAATTACCCTTCCAGCAAATTCACCCTTGCTGGAACTTACTTCTTAGGAATTCCTCCAGTGCCCCTTGCACTCCTGGACGTCTGTATATTCTGCTGATCAAAGAGCGTTCTTCTCCATCCACCTATCAAATGGTTTATTTTTACATAATGTGTCTGTTGACACCGCAGCTGCTTTTTTGAACTGGGGAGGGGAGAACTGCTGTTGAATAGAGATGATGCTAAAATTGAACTGTACATTTTTGCAAGCAGTAGTGGAGCCATAGCTGTGCTTTTGGGGGGTTATTGTCATCAGTGGCGTTGTCTACAGCAAATCTGACTACTTGTGTAGCAGTCTTACAAGCATGGGTTGGGGGGCTGCTGTTTTAGCAGACCTAGCCAGCTGCTTTGCTGAACCTGAGGCCCCTACTTTATAGCATGCTATTTCCTTATATAAGTTAGATTGAATCCAAATTCAGTGGAAAAAATATGACTCCTTTATTGGATAACACACTTTAAATTGGTATTTACCAACATGTCACTCCTGACAAGCACAGACTGGAAAACAAGCTGCAGATAGCTGTAACAAACCTACATGAACGAAGACTGTAGATTCTTGAATAAAAACATAAGATTTTTTTTTTTATTTTTAATTTGGCTGTATTGTTCTACTGGCAGTAATACATAAGTACAGCTTTGTGGTGTCACTTCTATTTAAGGTATTTTACTATACAAACTTTTACTCTCGAGATATTTATTCCATACCTGTTGTTATGCTGTGTGGAATAGTAGTATTAAAAGCAAAGGTAATTTTCCCTCAGCTTCCTGGACCTCTGAAGCAGGCAAAGCAGGTCTCTGTTCCCTTAAAAAGTTTTCTCAAAGATGTGACGCAAACCATACGAACTTCTGAACTCACCATACTTCTGCTAGGGCCTAGTCCCACCAAAATTTCCATTTGTTTTAAAATCATAGGATTGGATTTGTAATACATAATGCAACCTGTGAATTGCTTGCATTGCTCTGTCTGACTTCCGTTAATTAAGAGGCACATAGGCATAGAACAGTCTCAGAGCTTCTTCTCTCTACTGTCAGGAACTTATTGGGACTCACCTATGAACCAAGGGTGTGCCTTCCCCTTTCTGCTTGAAAGGTTTTCCCACCAACCCAACTCCTCTTTGTTACCTTGCTTACCTGCTATAACCAGGATACAGCTATCCATCAAGTTTTTTTCTTTTTTTTTTTTTTAAAGGGCCCACCAGAAATAGTTACACTCTTTGAAAGCAGTGCACATTTATATGTTACTCACTCTTTAATGTGAAAATCAAAATGTGCTTCTACACCTTCTCAGCCAAAATTCTCAAATTATTAATAAATAATTAAGATTCTCTGAGGAGTTGTAAAAGCTGATAATACAACAAAAGTATTTCAAAGTATAGTCAAATACTGGGGGAATTATTGTTCTAAAAGTCTTGCAATTATTTTATAAACAGCTAGGCCAAATTTACCACTGACTAAAGTACTGGTGTAAGTGGTAAATGCCAATACTCTGTGGAGGCATTTGCCACAAAGGAGGCAAAAGAGTAGGCTGACGTAGGAAAAAGCATGTGGAGAATGTGAGTTAGGTAGAAAATAAACAGCTCTATCTCTTATGTCATTTAATCTTATGCTGCCTTGCTCATTGATATGCCTTGTGCAACTCCATCAGTCTTTCTCTGATCCTGTGGTACAGCTCTTGGACCACCTGTGTGTCTCACTCCACCAATTTCTTCAGCCAGAGATTACTGCTGCGCAGTAGAGGGAACAGGCATAGTCCTTCAGGTCTTCCTCTGCTTGCAGACGATTCCTGTTAACTCCCATAGGATGCTGCATATCAGACCTCACTGGCAGAAATTATCTAACTTCATTGCAGCAGTCCTTGAAAGTGAGGAAGGGAAGCAGATGTCTCTTCCAGGCTGAGTGAGAAGAGAGGGGACTTCCCTGCATTTGTCACCCATGCGGTTGGCTTCTCTGCTAGCTGTGCCTTTGGAGCAGGATGGGCGTTATTTAGAACGATATCTCTTCTGCGAAATGAGAGACATTTTTCTGTCTCTCCTTCCACCACTTCACCTCTCCATGCTATTGCCTCTTGTTTTACATCTGACCTTGAAAGAGATGTAAAAACTGGTGAGGGTGGTGCTTCACTTCAGGCCCTTCTGCCTTTGTGGGGATCCCATTACCCTGTGTGGCAGTGCAGCTGCAGTTTCACCAGCACGATGCCCAGCTGTTGCATAATATAAGTCAGAGTAATTCCCTTTGCTTGCATGCTCCGTATCTCCATCTCCACACTTGGTTTGCGGCTCTCGGTCTCCCACCAGAGCTGTTCTGCTGCCTGGAGGTACCTTGTGGTGAGGTTAGTGAGCTCCCTGCTCCAGAGCTAGAGCCCCCAGGCTCACACAAGGGGAAAAACCACAAAGAGATGAAGGATATAACTTTATCCAGCACAGATTGGCAAATGCTCCTATGGCAGACCTCAGCAGCTCTTTGTCTCTGCCTCTAAATCAGTTTAGGATCAAAAATAAGAGCAGCATTGCTGTCATTGCAAAGACCATTTGAGGTAGGCAGAATTTAAGTATGAAATTCTGATCTGGGCAAGTGGCTTAATGTCTCATCTGTCTCAGTTTCTTACCTGTAAAATGTTGATATAACAAATAAAAGGATTGCTGTCAGTATAGGTACACTACTTTCAAATCTGAGCGGCTTCACATTTGTTACTGTAATCTGTTTACCTGGCCTTGGCTCCCGGTAAAATTCAAGTTAACCAACTTGTAGCGTATATTCTGAAGCCTGCAAGCAGTCAGCACTTTGGTTTTCTGTCTGACCAGTACGGTGCCTAAACTTTCCTATGTTCGTGTGTTATTTTGTTACTCAATCAATCACTTTTTCTCCCTGCAGAATGTAACCTACTCAAATAACTGTGATTATACATTCATACTTGCAAAGTCAAAATAAAAGCCTAAAGCATATGGAAATGATCAGAATACGGTGTAATAGCAGCAATGCCATTTACTGTATATAATCAATTTAGCACACCAATAAATACATACATATATAAAGCTTTGACAAGCACACTATTCTTTTCTATAAAACTTTTCATTTAAATTCTGGTGCCATTGTTTTGGAATAAATTTTCTTGTCACAAAGATATGGCTTTTTATTTGATTCAGTCTTATTGCATCATTAAAATATTGATATCTTTTATGTTTTGCAAACATTTGTGGACACACCATTAAGCAACATAAAACACAATGCAGTAACAAATGCCTGTTTTATGACTGCTGTCAGACTATATATTCTCTAATGGTCTAACATTATCAGCAATCTAAGCCTAAATTATCACAACTAAAACTCTATGAAATACAAGACACATATATAATCTCCAGGAGTCAATGTATTGAAACATTAGAATTAAAGGTTCAGGCAATCAATTCAGCAAAAAATGCAGTTTTGCAGAGGAATTTTTCATTCAAGCGGCAAAAAGGAAAAGGAAGGAAGCAGCAAGTTATTACCAAAAAGATTGCCCATACCAAAGAAGATATAGGTTCTCTGGACATTTATGTACTGTCAGCAGGAGAATGGAAAAAAAAGGTGAGCTAGAGAAAGAAAAAAGGAATCTGATAAAGGTGCAGGGTTTATATCGTTATCACTTTTATTGTGAAGGTTTTTTGATCTATGAAATTGTTCCATTACCTGTTTGTAAGATTAATTTGCATTGTTCTCTGACAGTTTTTATTTGGCCTGAGAATTTTACTGTGTGTCTATGGGAGCAAAGAATTTCAGACAAGGATGATAAATTGCTGACAACATATGGTTCATTCCAAGTTGTGTGAAAATACTCTCTGTGCTGCTAGAGAATGCAACTAATGAAAGTGTATCAGGGACACTAGATTTAGATGGTGATAAAGTCCAAGGTGTTTTGTTGTGTATGGCATGGTTGGCAGCGGTCAGCAGTGAATACATACAAGGAATTAATTTGCCTTTTGCATGATGACCATTTAAAAGTTTTTTTCATCTCCTGTGTAAACCCTAGAAATTAACTTTTTTCTTTTGGTTGTCTTCTCTTGTAAAGGTGATGACAGGATCAATTTCTTTGGCTTAGAATGGCAATATTAATCACAAGGGTCTGTCAAGATACATAATGGCAATATATATTGGAGAAGCGTCTTGCCAGAATGCGCTTCTTATTATGAATCTCCCTTTTATTGTAGTCTTTGACAGCAACAGTTTAAAGGGTAAAGAGAATTCTAAAATCTCGGCACCACAGACAGACAATGTCAAGTAAAGAGAAGCAGGGAGGAAGAAAAGCAAACAAGTTTGAAAGGAAGTGTCCAGACTCTCAAATGCATTCCTAATCAAACAGCAAAGGGATCGTGATTTAGTAAGATTCTAAAGTATGCCATTTACTCTCCATCAAAAGGTTTGTGGGTTTTTTTAACTTTCCTTTCTAAACTAAAAAGGTGGAGGGCACACAAAAGTCTGCTACCTAAGATGGTTTTGAAATACAAAGGTTCTGTATTTAGTTTACTTTTTGGATTAGATGTGTCAGTTCCAACAACCCCAACTAACCTATGCTCTCGCCTATCCTCTGTGCATCTTGTCCTTCTTACAGAGATTATACCTCATCTATTAGGCTCTTTTCTATTTTTGTTCCCACTGCTTCCACAGATTTTCTCCAAACAGTTCGTCACTTTTGAAGATCTACATTCTTTGTCATTTGTTTATTGTCCTCTAATGAAAGTATTGGAGTTGTTTATGGAATACTAATTAAAGCCTCTTTACCCTTTTCCCGTTGGAAACGAAATGGAAACTTTTTCCATTGACTCAAAGAAAGATAAGTACCATGGAGCTGATTTATCTTATTCACGTTGTAATCTGCTAGACATCCTCTTTTTCTTGCCTGCTTCCATTTTTAAGACTGTATGACAGCAATCAGAATTTAAGAAATATTTGTTCTTTATATATTTATCTTTTTCTGATTAATTCAATAAATAAAAATTAATAAGTATTATTATGGTTTACTATTCTATACCTTCTTTTTGAACTCTCAGGTCTTTGCAGTGGTTTATAAAACTGTTTTATGCTTCTTTTTGTTCCCGTCTTTTCTGTGGAATACAGTATTACTTGGAAATTATAATAAGATTTATTGTAAAATGGGAGTTGGAGTTTGTTTGTGAGTAACAGTACAATTCTGCTGAATTCTCTAGAGGTGCACTGGTTTCATCTGGCCTTAAAAATTTATCGTAACTTAGAAAAGCTAAGTGCTGGATGATCCATCATGGTCTAATGAACTAATTCTTTTCCAGCTGTACCGAAAATGAAAGCATAGCTGATATCCATTTCCACAGAGAAACTACAGACACAGCGTTCAATATCTTCCTAGACTAGACACTTACAAACTGCATTTATGTAAACTCTCTTGAATTCGTTGGCTAATACCTATTTGAGTAAGGACTGCTTACTCAAGGAAAGATTTTCAGGCTCAAGCCCTGCCTCAATACTCTCCACTTTAACCAGGCAATTATCTCACCCTCCTGAGCAGATTACAAATTATGCAAAACTATAAACAAGGTTGAAAGGGCAAGAGGAAAATATAGGTAATGTATGAAGTATGCAGCATGCTATCAGAGTTCTTAAAAGCAACAAGACTTACAATTTGGATACAGCATAATATTAATGTGAAGATGAATACAAGATCGTTTCCTAGTTTGAGTATTGCACCTGAAACTTTAAAAATGGAAATAGCAAATAAATGGGGAAGAAGCAGAGGCACTTTGTGTGTTACATGCTAACTTGCACAACAGTTTTTGTAACTTAAAAAAATAAAAATACAATATACAAATACCAAAGTTGATAGATAAGGAAAAATGTTTTCTATTTCATTTTCCATAGATTCACAAGATTCTTTTTGTGCTGTTTTTTAAAGGGCTGTGATTTATTCAGGGTAAAATTGCATAGGTGTGAATTTTGGGAAAGCAGTGATACTAACATATGAAAATTGAATTTTTTAGGATGTGGCATTGCAGAAGTATTTTTTGATTTTTTATTCATCTCCTGATGAATAAAAATGTGAATAGTTTTGTTGGAACTATTTCTGAAGGAAAATGGGGTCTTTCAGTAATCTTAAACTTCTTAAATTGGATACAAAGACAGAAACAACTCTGAGAATAATTAAATTGAACATAGTAGTGGTGGCTGACCAGAGAGAGAAAAATAGGCTTGTGAAAAGCTGATGTTGAGGAGCTTACCAAGGAATCTGCTGCAACTCTACTTAGGTCTCATCATCACGCAGATATAAGTGGCGGGGTTTTTTTTCTTTTTAACAAAATGATGGCCTTTCTAGAGAAACAGAAGCTTTAGCTGAACTCAACTAAAGGTAGATTTGAGAAGACAGTATCGTCCTTTTTTTAAATTTACTAATCCATTACATTTAGCATAAACAGTTTTTGATAACTCATCTTGCCACAGCAGAAACTTGCCGCAGTAATTCCAGGAAGGGAAAAAATGATCTTCTTGTGGTGTTGGTCTCATATGCTCCGAGTTGAAGGTACTGTTCATAAATGTTTAGAACAAAATATTTTTAATTTCTCCTGGACACTTTCTGCAATACTGTTGCACACATAGGCTTGCACGCATACAATTGCATGTGTAAGATCTTATAATCCAAATCTACATCTTGGGACTTACACTTCTTTTAAACTAGAGATTTTGAGAAAAAGTCTGAGTTCTTAACGCTTTTGTTCAGGTGCAGGGAAGTAAATTCAAAGACAATATCCTGCTAATTAATACAGTGTGGGGCAATTTATCTTTTTGGTGTGAACAGTTTTCCTTGATTAACTTTGGCTATTTCCGGGTGAAGTGCTGTCCAATGCAGGAAAAAAATAAAAGTAGTTTAATCATATTTTGGTGGAATACTACTTTATTTGTATACATGTCATTGTATTGTCTATGCAAAAGTTGAGCATTACTTTAGTTATTTGATAGATGATACACAGAGTAAAGTTAGTCACACTAGTTGGTCTGTATGCCTGATCCTCTCAGTGGCATAATACTATTTCTCTTCCTCTCTTTGTCACAAAAACAGTCCAAAAGACTACTGAACAATTTTCTTCCTCTTGCCTGAAATTATTTTGTGAACATTCTTTAAAATACAATTTTTCTTGAGACATGTGCGATGGAGACATGAAAATTAAAACAAAACCAGCATGACGAGTTCGAATAATTATTTTGTCAGAGTTGTTTTTTTTTTCTCACTCACCTCTAAGATTTTTAAGTACTATGGCTTGAAAATAGTTCCTGACTTGACCCTCAGCCCTCTGCTCTGAAACAAAATATTAAAATGGAGAAGTTATTCAGACTTACTGTTTCTGGAAGACTTTGTAAGCAATAAAACTACTATAGTTCTGCTGCATAGAGAAGAAGGATGTGGGTAACAGTGTCTCTGTTCTGCAGATGTGTTTCATTTGGGTTTCTCTACCATTGGCTACAAGAGTTTTTGAGAGACATGGAATATTAGAACAATTAGATCATTAGCTACAATGCTACAATGCTTTTTTTGCTTCTTTTTTTTGCAGTTTTATATCATCTAGTTATTTACCAGATCTTTTACAGATTGCATTACGGAAAAGTAGAATTTTTATTTTTCTTTTAAAGAAAGTTGAATAGAATACCTGATTTATTCATACCTCTCTAGTAACAGATCTTTACTCCATGTGGGATCAACATACAGTGCCACAAAATGTATCTTAACCCCTGACGTCCCAACTATCTAACACAGGAAAGTCTCAGTATGACAATCCCAAATGACATACCACCAGCGACTACAGTTGTATCATCTCTGCCAAAAAATATCTGACTTTAACAAAACTATCATATTAAATCTTATTCAAATTCACGAGTATGAAATGATAAGGAGAAGATCTTTCAGCTCTGGAGTGAAGATGATATAATATGTATTGGCATTTACAGTGAGAAAATGTGTTTTTATCCAGTTAAGTAATGGAAGGTACTGCATTTCATACAAGGGTTGAGAAGAAGGGAGTCCAAATGCTGTACTGGCAAGGGGCCTTCTTGTGATATATCTGTAGGGTCATTACATGTGGCTTTTGAAATTATTTTTTAGAGGCTCATTATGACTTAATTCAAAAAGCAGAGAGAGAACTAAAAGCAATTCTCTTAACAGACTCTGGTAATATTTTTTGTTTTGGACAACATTTTGTAAAGTGTTCATGTAAAACTATTTTGAGTTTTAATATTACATATTATTTGTTTTCACTTATATTTTGATGGCTTACTTCAGCTATCTTGCTTTAAAATATGGATTGGGTTGGATTGAGTTTTAAAATATCGGGTTTTCACATTGCTGTATTTAATGCAGTTTGTTCTGTTTCTGTGCATATAAAATACTCCAGTTGTTTGTAAGGATTGTATTTCATACAATGAAGATGGGAAGAACTGGATGAAGAGAGACTGATGACATTTCTGCTCTTCAAATTAATCCTGGAAAAAATAGTTTATTTCTGTTTATTTCTTTTAGGTCTGTAGTTGCTCCTGAAAATGTGATGCTCCTTGAGGACTTTGAATTTTCTCTGAAATGGTATTTCGTGCATAGGTTTCTCACTGCAAACTATGTGTATGTAGCGTGAGATTTCTTCCGTGGCTATCAGATTGTTCTTTTATCCCAAATATTCACTGTCATTATGTCTAGACTTTTTGCTGTTATAAACTTTTTGTGAAGATTCTGTAGAAGAACATGGTTTATATACCACTGCCAGTTATTGTACACTAGAAAAAAACTGGTTAACTAGTTACTGATATCACTGTGATATGCTGATCTGGCACTCTGACACTACAGTTTGAGAAAAAACTTAAACTTTTTTTCTGTTTTCAGATCAGATGTGCCTGTATGTTCCTGTGACAGATAGCACTCAGCTAAAAAAGGGCAAATCAACATCACATCAAAATTCATTTTTCTTGCGGAAGAAAAACAAATGCCCCCCTCCCCGCCCCTGCAACTAACCTTCAAATACTCTAAAAGTCTGTCCAATGAAAATGATGCTCTGTAAAATTTTGAACTGGAGTATTTGGTTTTGTATTCATCCATGTTAACTTTGATTATGTAAAAGCAGGTTAGACGCCACTTCAGTTCAACTGTACTGTGAAGGAAACCTTTTAATGTTGGTTACATTTCAAGGCTTGTGAACTTGATGAACTCTGATATCAAACAAGTGTTTTCTTAAATAATTATCTATAAAATTATAAACAATTTACCTATTTGCTACCAGAAATGAAGCCTTAAACATTAGAAAATGAACCCTGTCCTTTTGCTAGAGAGAGATAACGCCCTGAGTTTGTTAACTTATATAATAAGGAGGAGGGGTAGCATGTTACAGACTATAATCTCTGTCACTTTATTATGTTATGAATTTAATTAAAGTTGTCAAAATAATTTTTTATGAACAAGCCCAGTTAATTTGATTATTTTACTATTTCTATTTTTTATGCAGTGGCTTGAGTTTTTGCCCTTACATTTCTTAAAGTTTTATTTTATTTAAGAGTGCAGCATGTCCATCTCCAAATAAATTGACTCCTAAAAAATGGAATACAATGTTAATTTGAAATCCAATTATAATAACAGAATGATTATGATAAATTAAAATTATTCCAGGAGCCATATTTCAGTGGCTTGTATGAAGATTCACTCTCAGAGTATTGCTTACGAAGAATTAATCTGTTCAACTACTTACATGTTTGTCTTGTCTGGGTGACAGCGCCCACGGACTGAAAGAGTCAGTAAGGCTCCACGAGTGCAGGTGCATACAACACCTGAGAGAGCTGTAAGACTGAAGCTGTAAATCGAGAATTTCAGCCTCTAAACATTTTAAGAGACACTGATCACTTTGATCTTTAACATAACTGATTCAGATTTTCTGTCTCTTTTCTATTTTAACAGTTTATGGGCTTTTGCTTTATTTTTTTCTTCACTTGCACATTTACAGGTGGTGAGAACGTGGTCAACAATGTTATAAAGCAAAACAGAAGTCTCATATTTCAAAAGTGTGACCAGAACTTCCCCAATTGAGGTGCCTTATTCTGGGCATTTAAATTTATAGTTTGAGAGACAACACCTGTAGGGCATACAAGGGCCATTTTGATCACTATGAAGTTCACAGATTTGATGAGAGATGTTGAAGAAAAGCCAGCAAGAGAAAATTGAAAAAGCTTAGTCACTTAGCTGCATTTCTCCTAGGCAATGATTTCATGGGAAACCCAAGCATCTGCCATCTGGGAGACAGTGGGAGTTCCAAATTCAGCTTACTGAGCCATTAACTCTTACAATCCCTCCCTCCCCTTTCATAAACCTGAGGATTTGGTATAACTTTAGTTACATGGGAGGTTTTAAATGAGTAAAAAGAGGCATGTAATGCATTCTTATGCAAGGGATTGCAAGAAATGTTCTTGGAACAATATTCGGTTTTTTATTCAGGTGGAAGAAAAATCTCTCCGTGGAGCTAGCTGGCTGCTCTGTAGTTTCATCTGAAACTTGAACTATTTGTAAAGCTCCTCAGTAGGATAAATGGAGTGGCTAGAGAGGTTATGGACAGATCAGGGATTGCAGAAGTGGTAGAAATAGGATGGCTATACACAAGGAAAGAACAGAGATGCCCTGGGTGTATGACCTTGAGAAAATCTGAGATGTAATTTTTGGGTCAAGTCTTGCCTGAAAAAGAAGCCAGTGTCTGTGGGCAAATCGACTGTCTCTTATCTGAGTTCTCCGGGGACTTCAGATATGCTCTGTAAGTAAACAGGAGTCTACCCAAGAAACACCTTCACAGAATCGGTGTCTCCTTTTATCACAGCAAGCTGCAAATCTGTTAAATTTGGGTAATCACTCACATCAAAGAAAGACAACAGTATGGCTATAAGTGGAAAAGCACCTTAATTTAGGGTTTTTTCTAATCTGTAGGTAAGATTAGAGTACTCAGACTGAAATACTTGCTTCAAACTTACTTTACTGTTAACCTTTTTAATTACTGGAACATGGCAGTTTCTGTTTTATTCAAACAACTCATTTCGCTCCATGTCATTTTTATCAATGAGGAATATTATTTGTGAATGTACAAAGAATTTTGTAGAAGGTAATAAAAAGTATCTCACATTGTCCTTAGTCTATATTTGTGCATACAATGATGACTCAAATGCACTATGCAGTGATTGCTGAGCATTTGAACATTCCTGTAATACCTTCAGCTGCTTCAGCTGGCTTGCTAGGGTGGGATTTTGTTTTCCAGACAGTTCAATGGCCTGATTTTACCCTTAATGTGAATCAACAGACAAATGGCAGTGAACTAACAGTCTTGAAAAAAGTACATGTTCATCAAAGTCATTCTGGTAAACAAATTGTGGCAGCTCTATTAATCATGCCAGTTTTATGCTCCCTTCTTGCTCTCTTCTTGCTCTCTTCCCTCCATTCAGTCTAGTTGTCACGTGCCGTGTTTGCCTTATGTCAGCACAAGGATATTGGAATGAAGACAGACAAACCAATACAGAACTATATTTCAGTAATTCACCTGAACCACACACCCTGTATGGCTCATGGTCAGTAAGCCAAACTGGTACATATTAGTGAATGAGGACTGAACCTTTTTTTCCACTAACCCGATTTAAAAAAATATTAATATTACAATTATTTTTATTCCTGAGATGATTTATAAGCTGCATGTCAAGTCTACATGGAGTTTTCTATGACTACTGTCCATGTTCAGAAGTTGTTATTTTATGTTACGCCTGCAAATTTACATCCCTAGGTAACCACATAATTTTGCATGTGTAAGTAAAGTACCCATAAAATCTTACCGTTTGTACACACGGAAGCATTTGTGGGAAATTGCACGCTCGTTTTACAGTCTACACTCCTTTTTTGAAATTAGCTATGTGACAGTACGATTGTTTCCAGATCTGTAAGTTTTTCATTTTTATAGGAATACTGTGACCAAAATCAGAAAATAAATCTGTGGCTTTTTCTCAATGCATTCACATTTTTCCATTTTGCTGCAAAAACAAAACAAAAAAGCCGTAAGTAGAACTTCTAGGAGAAACCCCACATGTATAACCATCTGTTTTCTTGCTAGCTATTTTTTCCTAGCAGTTGGGGTGGCTTCTTTAGCTTTTACCAGTTGCCAGGTTCAGGTCTTCCGCCCTGAGGAGCTGCACACCTTGCAGACAGATGTGGGTATGTAAGAATCAGAACGACTCTTTCTTCCTCCCTACCTCGCTTCCCTACACATACTCACATCCCCACGCGCAAGTGTTTACAAGGGGAAGCCTTGTACGACTTTTTAACTTTGCCCCATTAGGGCCAGTGTATGAGCTGCTGGTGTAGCACAGCAAAGAGCGATTTCAGCAGGCAGCGATCTTGTGAAGTGTGGAAAAGAACCTTTCTAAGCAGCAGCCCGAGCATTAATAATTCAACGGCTGCAGAGTTGCAAGCAGCAAAGCTTATTTCACCTCATGCTGTAACTTGCGAGCCCCTTTAGGATGTGGGTAAGTATGCAAGAGCGGACAACAGATTGAACATTGTGCAACTGCTGTTTGACCTCCTTCTATTTTGGCACGTCAAGAAGTCTTCTAATGTGTGTTAGCGGGGGTCAGGCACAAACGCTGTCTCCATTCAATGAACTGGCTCTCTTAGGTTAAATGGTAAGGTTTGCAAAGTATTTAAATGGAAAAAACACTCTAACCTATAAGTAATGCCCATTTCAGAGTGACACTGTTTATCTTTTTAAACATTTAGAGCACAGATCTAGTTTGCAGTAGAGGTTTTCCACTTCCGCTCCTGCTGCCTTAAGTGAATGTAGGCTCTGGTATAAGTGGTGATAGATACGGGAGCTTTAGCAAAGAAACGCAAGAGCAATACCAGCAGCTGCTGGTGTACTTGAGACAAACAGATTCAGCACAGCTACGCAACACTTCTTGGATATTTTCTAGTATAAGAATACTGCAAGGAGCAATGGGAATGGCAGATCGACAGCATAGGAAAAATATGAAAATCAGTATGATTCTTCCTGGCTTAGTATTACACAAAGGACTGATTTTTTTCAGCAGAGATATTTTTAATACATAAAATACTTTTAATACATAAGTATTAAGATAATATACTTTTAATACATAAAAATATGTATTACTCATTCTAGCAGTGGTATGTTAACAGAATATGATTTTTTTTTCCTGAGAAAATATGAAAAGATGTATTTCCTTGAAAAAATTATCTAGAACTATAGCTTGACTAATGCTTTGAATTATTGGTTTTTACAGTATGCATATAAACACCTTGGTATGGGAAAAAAACCCCACAGTACAAACCAGCAACTTGATTTTGTATTTCACCTTATTTTAAGGAAACTATAACTATAAAAGAGCAAACCGAGGAATAACTAAGGACCTGACTCTCATTCCTGCTCAAAAATTTATATACTGCTCCAGCATTAAGTGAGAATTGGCTTGATGTGCTTCAAGATCTGAAGAAACAAAATTGTTTGCAATTTAGGTTAAAATTATGATAATTATTCTAGGGCAGGCTCTGGTTTAAGGAAGTCCAGTTGCGGTATTCATATCCAAACTTCTTTAGCAATCTGTAGTTGGGGCTTGTCTCTATTAAAAGCTTTACTGATACTGTCAGCTGTGATACTGTTGAGTAGAATTTAACGGCTGAATAAAAGTTTGAAAGCTAAACCAGCTGACTTTAATCAGTTTATTGATTCGAAGCTATACAAAAGTAACCAATTAATATCACAAAGGACCTGACTGGAATAACAATTTATTGGAGCACGCTACTGTCATGGGCAATAGCACAAATCTAGCGTGCAAAATTAGTTACTTATTTTTATACTTTATTTGTCAATTACAGAGCATTTACAGTATTACTTTATTAACACCTTTTTATTTTAAAAGCAACAGAAGATTAGCAAAATGTCGTTTACCAGGATCAGTTTTATAATATTTCATATGGCATTCTTAAGATAGGAAATATAATGTATACACAACATATAAATCCTCTAGGGACCAAAAACCACTACATCCTCAACAAAGAAGAAAAAAATGGGACTTAGTTTATGAACTGTTAGGGTAGTAGACTAAACTAAAGGTTAGGGGAATTTCAACTAAATCCCAAACACAATGAAGGTACCATGAAAGTTTGATTCAAAACTTAAAAATTATGTTACAAATTATATTTTAAATAAAATAGTAAGTAATTAGGATTAGGAATGAAATCATCCAGTTAGCAGTACAAGCCAGCAATACAAAACATAACAGTAAGAGAGAACATTCAAAGTCCAGAAATTCAGATGAAAGTACATTTTTTAAGAATCCCCATTTACCGTTCTGAAGATACCATCTCTGGCAAAATAAGCATGGAAATTGTTGATGAGGCAGCAGCATGTCTGATGCGCAGAATCACTGCTTCTAGCTAAGAGAAGAGTATCTCATCCAAATAAAATGTTGCAGTGTTTGGGGTAAGAAGTTTGGCTTCATGGAGTATGCTTGTAGAGTCTGCAAACTGCTTGCTCTAGTTTTAAGGATGTGTGAGTAGCATGAGAAAATGTTTAGTGCTGAGAATTAAAATTGACTCCAGAGAGTTACTGGCTTCTTACATCATTGTTCAGAAACTTGTTTTAAAGCCCTTTTCTTTCCTGCAGGTTCCTCTGATTATTGGTCACTCCCATTGAAGACAGGAGTAGACATAACTCATAAGAGGACACTTACAAGTCCTTTTTTCTTTTTATAGGGTAGGAGTGCAAAGAACATCAGATGACCCTTAATAATAATAAAAGAAAGGCAGAGACTTTTTAATAGGCTGAAACATAAAAAAGGTGCTAGAACATTTGGATGCTTCATGGACCAGCAAACTACCAGAACCAGACTGTATTATTCAAATGATGTTTAAAAAATCCTACAGAAGGATGCAAGGTTTAGCTGCTTGCCTGCAGCTGTGGAAAGCTGCAAAAGTCCTACTCAACCACTGCCTAATATGGGAGGCAGCATAAAATTGAGAGGAGACTCTGCTTTTGGAGTTTTACAGGCCGTCATGTTTTGTTTCTCTGTGGACCTGGGAGCATCTTAGTCTCAATAGCACTGAGCAGCTTGGAGCCTAATTCCTAGCCAAACCCCACTGTGATTCACAGGATTCATTCCTGAGGGGCTTCGTCAGTTAAGTGTTCCCAAACCATCCATAAGGGATCAATATGTTGTGTGTGCTCCCCCCTCAACACTCAAAAGTATTGCAATGGGGATGCCTCTTGCTCTTTTCTTCTAAACGGCATCTACATTGTCTTATTAACGAGCCCCACATGGTTCCCTCAGGGTTAGGTTCCCTGGCCTTCTGTTGTGGCCTTGACCCATGTGTATTACGAGTGGGGTGCTGGGAACCCTGCGGAGGTGGGAACCTCAGATCCGGCCTTGCAGCACCCTCCTACATGCAGTTGCATGCTGTCTCAGGAAATCCTCCTCTCCTGCAGATTTCCCATTTGAGGAATGAGAAATCTGGGCTCACCACTAAGCACACACAAGAACCCCCATGCTGTCAGGTCTTCTGAACACTCCCACTGCTCAGGTAGTGTCCCTACCTGAAGAGTTCATCTGTACAGTTTATAACTTCCAAATCTGCCTATCTTATCATGTATCTAGATGACATGAGTTAATCACAACTGCATGACATGAGCTAATCACAACTGCATGACAATATATGCCTTGATCACCTACTGTACACAGTCCTGGTCACCGTTTGATTGGTCCTGCTCTGGCAAAGCCTTTCTCAGCAGGCCCCAGGGTCTCCTGTCTCCAATGTGTACATTCAGGCAGGAAAACAGATAAAAGCTTTATTTGCATGGGGTTTTTTTCCTAAAAAAAAAAAACAACAACAAGAAAAAAAGTGTTTGCTGCAAAGAATGTATTTCAGCTTGCCCATTTCCTCATCCCATGGTCTGCAGTTGCAATGCAGGCATGAGGCAGAGGGCAAAGCTACCTTGATATCAGAGATGTACAGGGCTCATAGTTTAGTTCAGAAACACAAACCTTGAACCATTTCAGGGCAGTGGGGGTTATTCTAGCAAGCCATTACTCTTTCTTAGGGATAGAACCCCCACAATAAATTCATCATTCTGCCTTTCCCTGGCGACTTACTCACATTGGTGGCCCCCACCATGCTGAAGTATGTTGTCTTTGTGTGTTACTGTTTCCCACTTATGGCTTCTGCACATAGCACAACTCACTGGGGTCCAGATTGAGGTAGGATGAGGCTGCTGGGGTAGCAATGGGAAAAGGACTTCTCACCTTCAAAGGTGCTAATCCCCCCTTGGAGACATTGTATATTGCACAGAATCATAGAATCATAGAATAGTTTGGGTTGGAAGGGACTTTAAGGACCATCTAGTTCCAACCCCTCTGCCATGGGCAGGGACATCTTCCACTAGACCAGGTTGCTCAAAGCCCCATCCAACCTGACCTTGAACACTTCCAGGGGTGGGGCATCCATATCTTCTCTGGGCAGCCTGTCCCAGTTCCTCACCACCCTCACAGTAAAAGATTTCTTCCTGATATCTAATCTAAATCTACCCTCTTCCAGTTTGAAGCCATTACCCCATATCCTATCACTACATGCCTTTGTAAAAAGTCCATCTCCAGCTTTCTTGTAGGCCCCTTTAGGTACTGGAAGGCTGCTATAAGGTCTCCCCGGAGCCTTCTCTTGTCCAGGCTGAATGACCCCAACTCTCTCAGCCTGTCTTCATAGGAGAAGTGCCTCAGCCCTCTCATCATCTTCGTGGCCCTCCTTTGGACTCACTTCAACAGGTCCATGTCCTTCTTATGTTGGGGGCCCCAGAGCTGGAGGCAGTATTCCAGGTGGGGTCTCATGAGAGTGAAGTAGAAGGGCAGAAACACCTCCTATCGACCTTCTGGTCATGCTTCTTTTGATGCAGCCCAGGATACGGTTGGCATATTGCATTGTTACATCCAGGACATAATTAAGGTGCTATGCAGTTTCAGCTGTAATAATTTGGATTTGGACTGGTGGTTGAAGGTGTTTTCCTTTTGCCTGAAGTGCTCATGAATGATTTAGCTATTTCTTC
The DNA here is from genome assembly GCA_008921705.1 of Burhinus oedicnemus. Taxonomy (NCBI): domain Eukaryota; kingdom Metazoa; phylum Chordata; class Aves; order Charadriiformes; family Burhinidae; genus Burhinus; species Burhinus oedicnemus. Next base: position 487,431 of record VFFE01007208.1, read on the forward strand.
TTTTGTATTTGGTGCAGAAGTTTGTCTCAGAAAAGACCTTCTGAGGCAGCCTGAGACCATTTACAAAGGCAGCTTTTAGATGGACTCATCCTGAGATGAGCTACAAGATTGATGGGCAAAAGTGGAAGCCCAGGTTATGAAAAGATCCATGAAAAGATTTGAGTGAGTGCTTTTTTCTTTACATTTTTCCCACTAGAGGGTGAGTTGTTCCATGTTGAACTGAGGTGTCTGAGCAGGGAGTCCTTCAGCCAGGCTGAAAGGACAGAGTGGATTGTGTACTTCTTGGAGATTCATTGCTGGTTCAGGCCAAAACTGTTGGCAAGGGGATATAGTTAACTGGGGGATGATCACCCAAGATGCTTATCTCTGTGCAATATGGTTTTTACATCTTGGAGCCCTAATGGTGTGGAGCTGATTGCTGTTGTGGGCATATTTTCAAGCAGTTCAAGAGACAGTATCCCTCTTTTCCAACACCTTCTGCAGTTGCTAGGGGATTGTAGCACATTTACATCACAGGAATTTGGCTTGTTCTTTTCCTGTGTCATTTGTGGGTGCGAATAACAGGGTGCTTTATCTAGGACAATGATAATACACTCATCAAAGGTAAAGAGTGTCATTGTGTTTTGTCTCCTGCTCAGTGGTGGCAGAAATAAGCCCTGGTTGTCAAATCCCTCCTGTCTTGTGGTTAGTGGTTAGGACAGCTTGCTGGAGGAGTCGTGGCTCCAATAAATACCTGAAGACACTCTTATTTGATTTTCAAATCTCTGCAGTAGGTTTATTAATATAATTAATTCACTCACTCACTGAGGAACAAAGAGTTCACATATATATGAAACTGGTTGAACACTGCTTTGTATTTCTGACACAGGCAAAGACTGCACTGTTTTGAGATGTATGGCACTGAAGTTCTTCCTTCATGCAGGTAATACCAGGACCCGTGTGCAGAGAGCAGCTATATTCTTGCCCTCAGAATCATTGCACTTGTGAGACTAAGAGTATGTTATCAGCTTTGTGTAACCCCTTTTGTGAGTAGAATATCCAAAGCTATTGCTTTTTATTTATCAATGGTCTAGAAAAAAGGCACAATTAGAGAAGAGTCAAATATAAAAAACTGAATTAGACTAGTAGTACTTAGACTAATCAAGACTTGATGAAAATCATAAAAAGCATAGGGAAAGTAAGGCACAGTGCCAATTTAACTGCTCCTAAATCCTGAGATGGAAAGTCTGAATGAATTCTGCCAATTTTAAATTCAGTGCTGGCATTCAGGAAAGTAAACCTTGGCATTACTGAGTTTACCTCAGTGACACTCTCATCTCAGTCTGCACCTACAGTGAAACTGGTGAAGAAAATGCTGCAATAAAGAGAGGGGAAAAAAATCAAAATGTTATTGTAGTGCTAATAATAAGTGGCAGTATGCCCTCAATTGTTTTCCATTTTGGATATGAGATCCTATTTAAAATACTTCTGATATATATAAAATATTTTTGATGCATATATCACAAAATTTGCAGCTGGAAAAATAAAATTATTGAAGGAATGGTGAGACTTTGAAAAGGCTGGTGAACCCCAGAATGAGAAAGTAAAGACAACATAAGTTAACATGGTTCTGATTATGAGAGAAGGGATTGTTTAAATAATTTAAAAGTTGAAAATTTTCAAAAGAAAAGAAAAACATTATAAAATGTTTCTGGAATTAATTGCTACAAAATATTGTTGCTTATAAAATCCCACCATAATTTAAAAAGTTTTATATTTATTCGGACAATCAGAAATAGAATTAAAAAAAAGAGGCTAAGATCAAGTGTGAGGATTCTGTATCAGAATGAAAGTTAATTACTTCCTAAAAAGTTAAGAGGTATTTTCTCCCATTATTATCCCTTTTTCAAACATTTCAGAGCACATTGTGCCTTTTTGTGGAATATGTGGCACTGGTCACAGTTGGATCAGGATGCAGGACCTCCCGTTTAACCCAATCAAAATTTCTACATTTCTAAATGAGAATCATACTCTTAATAGCGCTCCCCAGCAGGTTATTGCAAAACCTTGATACATTTTGAAGAGTCTCCATGTATGCCTGATTTGTGGCTAACTTCTTATGCAGAATAAAAAACATGTAGTACAGAAAAAAAATGCACAAGCATAAATGGCACAGACAGAAGTGGCTGTTCTCTCTCCCACTAACGAGGGGCTGAAATAAAAAGCAGAAGAAAGACTTGCTTTATATGTGAACCCAGTGACTGAGCAAAGATCTGTGTTCTCCTTTGCTGCCCTGTCCTGGGTAGGTTTAGCCTGGTCTGCAGGTACACTTGGACTTTTAATGCAACATAATTGATTGCTAACTAATCTGGATGATTTCAGCCTTTTTTTCCGCTTTTTTTTTTTTTATTCCCAGTGGTTTTTGTTTTTATTTTTATTTTAAGTAGTTCTGGGTAATCCAAATCAGAAGTTTTTCTAATCCTCTCTGACTGATCATACTTCCCTTTTGGCATTTAACACAATTTTGACAGGACATTCTTCTTGTTCCAAATCCGAATTGACTTTTTAGGGATTTCTTTGGTAATACAGCCAGGAAATCAACCACAGCAAAATGTCTTCTTTGATAGCCGAAGTTCTCATGAGAGATGCTTTCTCCTTGTAGTCAACTTAATTTCAGTAAAATATGGAAATCAAACATTACTCAAATTTTTAATGCAGTGAAATGCCTGAAAATAGATTTGCACAGTAGCTCACAAATTACTGCAGTTTGAGAGTTTGTTTTGTCTTGTCTTGTAGTGCAGATGCTGAAATTTTGGGAACTAGAAATTCCAACAGAAGAAGAGAAACTATTTTGTGTGAAACAAAGTAAGAAGATGTGAAAAAGGTGCTTTTTCATTGCTGTTCCACTTCTATGCTGACTTGTTGGCAGGCATAATGTTATGCTGAATCACATGACAATTTTAAGGGTAAGATAAGAAATTTTCTTTAGGAGAAAAAAAAGTTAACAAAATTGGTTAAAAATGATGGCAATTGAAGTTTTCAGAGTATGCTCTGTAAGCTCCCTTGCTTTCTACCATATCTGTAATTTGGATCAGCCACCAGAACAGTGTGTACTTGAATAGCAGAAAAGTGCCAACAAGGCTCAGGGAGAAAGCTCTGCAAATTGCTAGCTCACCTCTGAGCTCTGCTGTGGATTATGGGATCAAAAGCCATTACAATACACGCTTTGTTTGCTGTTGTATGAATGAAAACTAAGTTTACTGCGCGGTGTTTGGTGGTTGGATTTTCACTGGTAGAATAAAACAGGCTTGTTCATATTTCTGAGTGACATTTTCAGGGAGGTTGAATTTGTTTGGAAGTATCCCCATATTTGCGGGTTTGTAATTTTAGATCTTCACGAGTGCATATGGGTAATTCAATCATAAATGTCCTTCTCTGAGCAGAGGCAACACAAAAATGCAAACATTTCCATTTCCAGTGGCTGTGCAAGACTTTAGAGTTTGATGTACTTTACTGGAAAAATTTCTGGTGAGATTGATTTTCAAAATCACTCAGTACTGTGCTGACTGTGCTCGTCTTTGAATTAGTGGTAGAAAATCCAGACCAATCCATAATAATCCATAGTTTATTCTAAGAATTCACTAGGTGTTAAACACTGATGAGTCCTCCAGGCTACACTAAGAATTATCTCCCCAGTTGAAAATTAAGCCATATACATGACTTAATGGTACCTTCGAAGCAGTAATTATGGATGGGAGGAGTGAGGATATTTACAGCTGTTCAAATGATGAATGCACATGCTGAAATAATGGAATTAAGTTCAGCAAAAATAAGCTGGCATCAGGAAAAAAAACGGTTAAAAGAATACAAAATAAAGTAATCAGAAGTGCTCAAAAGCAGGCCTGGGTCAACTGGGTTTTTTTCTAATCCTTACAGCAACAGTGAAAACTTCCTGACTTTGATTCTTGATGAAATATCAACCTGTAAAACCCCTGTGAACTGATTAGAAAAAGAGAAATAAAATAAAATAAAATAAAATAAAATAAAATAAAATAAAATGAAATAAGTGTAATAATTTTAAGCCTGTAAAAATACATTGGTACTTCAACATGAGAGGGATACCCATATGAAAAGCAAAGTTTTTATTTTGATGATATTTGTAAAAAGAAACTTTTAGGCAACTCTGAATCCATCTTTTTTTTGCAAGCTAACGTGTTCAAAAAAATTACCCCTCTGATCAGCATAGTTTGATTAATGCTTTTTAATCCCCCCAAATGTTGTGTTGTCATAACATTGCTCACCAGATGACACAGAAGCATTTGGATGGAGGATGAGCTGGGGCAGAGCTCCTTAACTTTGCTAGCCATTCTAGCGTGAGACCTAGCATCAGCAGCCAGCTCCATTGGCACAGCTCAGCGTCACAGGTTAGTAGGTGTACGTCACAAAGGGAATGCAGTGGCTCTTAAAACCAGGTAGCTAGATGATAGGCTTTTCTTTTCTGCTATGAAACACAGCTCTGGTGGAGACAGAAATTTAGACGATAGGGTAAAATTTTTGGGGAAAAAAAGTCCTTTGTTATTTCCCCCCACGCTTTATGTCATTTTGATGTTTACAAATCCCTCTACATTTGAGATCCCTAAGAAGTAGGAAAACCAGTACCAGACCAGGGGGTTTTTGAGCACAAAGACTACTAATTTATAAGACAAGTGCATAATTAATGGAGATCAATACCTCCAGGCCGTGATTCAGATCTTAGAGACTTTGAATAGTTCTTTTGCCCTCTCTTAATTGACCCCAGAAGAAAGTTAAGAGTATGTGTGCCTTGTCTGAACAGATCAGTTCAAATGAATTAAAGCTGGGCAGGATGACCGTGGGTCCAAACACCCAGAATATGAAGTAGAAAAGCTTTTGAAAGCAGAGTGCTCTGTAACTGCAGGTGCTTCTCGGCTGAGCTGTGAAACTATTTTTCTTTGTTTTCTGTACTCTGCGTGTCGTGTGTGGGGTTTGTTATTGTTTCCTGTGTGCTGACTGCTGCTACAAGGTAACACAGTATGAACAACAAAAGCCATCAAACAGCATTCTTTTGGATATCTGAAAGTTAAAACTCTTCTTGATTCACTGGAGACAGCTTGATATGTTTCTGTTTGGGAAACCTCTGAGTAAATCCTTTAGTTTTTGGGCTACTACTGAAGAATGTATTATTTGCACATAAAACATCTCTGGGCCTCATCCTTCGGTTCTGCCCCACAACTGGTTTAAATCAGTGGGGTTACTTGAACAAGGACTTACTGCTGATAATTATATCTGAGATACTCTACTCGGCACTGGTGAGGCCACAACTGGAATACTGTGTCCAGTTCTGGGCTCCCCAGCTCAAGCAGGATAGGGAACTACTGGAGAGAGTCCAGCGCAGGGCAACAAAGATGATTGGGGGATTGGAGCACCTCCCTTATGAGGAAAGGCTGAGAGAGCCGGGACTCTTTAGCCTGGAGAAGAGAAGGCTGAGGGGAGACCTTATTCTTGCTTAGAAGTATCTAAAGGGCTGGTTGAAGGAGGATGGAGGCAGACTCTTTTCAGTGGTTCCCAGTGACAGGACGAGGGGCAACAAGCACAAGTTGGAACACAGGAAGTTCCATTCAAACATAAGAAGAAACTTCTTTACTTTGAGGGTGACAAAGCACTGGAACAGGCTGCCCAGGGGGGTTGTGGAGTCCCCTTCTCTGGAGATTTTCCAGACCCGCCTGGATGCAGTCCTGAGTAATGTGCTGTAGGCATTCCTGTGTCAGCAGGGGAGTTGGACTAGATGATCTCTAGAGGTCCCTTCCAACTCTAAAAATTCCATTATTCCATGATAATTAGAAGGACTTGAGTTCCTAGGCCACTTAGACCTCTTTTAGAAAATACCTCCCTTTGCCTTTAGTTACGAGAGAGGTAATCATCTTCTACCCATAAGATTTTTTTTTTTTTTCTAAAGAGACATGCCCATATAAGGTACACATCAGTCATGGCCTAAGGCTGGTGAGAAAGCTAATTCTGTCTTCTTTTTCTAGCGGAAGGACTTACTGAACAGTTGGCATAAGTAGGGGCATGGAGAAACAAGGGAATGAATAATCAAACATGTTGCGTGTAAGCACCTTGAAGGCAACAACCTGTTAAGTAACGACTAACATAAATTGTCAAACCAGCCCAGTATTTCCTCACATCAGAGTCCTCTGACATAGAAGGGAGGTGTCTCCTGGTTTTGTGTCATTTCATGAAGATGGATCTCCACCTGGCTGGCAGTTCTGCAGAAAAGAGCCTAGGAATGGACCCCAAAATGAGCATGTATTCTCAGTGTTAAACTTCTGCCAAAAATATTTTTAAAAAAGCAAACACTGTATCAGGATGTATAAACATGAGTATTATATGTAAACCAGCTGCTCTGCTGAATACTGGCCTCAGCTGGAGCATTACTGCATCCAATTAAAGGCACCATATTTCCAGAAGTTTGTGGACCAAAAAGAAGGGGAGGGCAAAGCAGAGCAAAAAGATTGATCAGAAACCTAGAAAATGTGGCTTTAAAGAAAGAATTAGAATGGTGGAGTACAAGGAACAGAAAACTGAGGGGTAAATGTAAGTCTTCAAATATGTAAAAGGCTGCTGCAAAGGTGAGATTTACAAAATGTTCTCCAGGCATTATTTAGGACTTTAATCCATTGATCTTTAGGGTGAGAAATAGCAGGCTAAAATGCAGCTAGGAAGATTTAGGTCAGACATGAGAAGAGATTTGCTGTCAATAGGGATAATTACACGGTGGAAGAGATTTCTGAGGGGAGCTAAGGAGTCTCAGTTGCTGGAAGTTTTTAAGAAAACATTAGACAAACATCTGCCAGGAATGGTTCAGGTATAGTCGATTCTGTCTTTAGACTAGTTGACCTCTCTACTAACTCTGTGATCATGACTGTTTATCCTGAGTGATTTGTAAGATACTGGTTTAAAGGTGATAAGGTCAAATGTGGTGAATATATTGATTTCCCACTGTCACTGGCTAAGCTGGGTGCTGGTTGGGGAAACGATGAGCTAAATTTACCAGCAGTCAGAGAAGACAGTGGAAGAGGGCAGAGTCTGAGATGAGTACTAGGGGTAATTTCCTTTTCCTCTCTTGACCTCTGATTTGAACTTAGCTGATGGACTTGCCATCTGTAGCTGCTTCTTAAAGGAGCATGCTTTCAACCTGTGTGCTGTAAGAAATGGCATTTCCAAGTTCAGAACTGATCACTTCAAGTGAGAAAAAAAGTAGGGTAAGAGAGCACTTTGATAAGTAAGAATGTAGCAGGGAAATAGCTGTTACAGGTCCAAATTTCAGTAAGACAGAACAGAGAGACAGAAAGAGGTAGTTCACTATCAAAGCAGTTTAAGTTAGAACAGAAGGTCATTTGAACCTTGGTGGAAGTGGGAACAAGCTGAATTTGGAATCTGCAGCCAAAGAGACGAAGCTGACATCTTACCGTCCAAATTACGAGACGTTGTACCATATGGTCAAACTGTATTTTTAAACTGCTCTCATCGCCCAAATATAAGAACCCTCCAGTAACGCATTAAGTGGGGTGATTTATATCTGCCAGAGGGGTTTGTTCTTTTGATCATTCTTTTTCCTGAGGGGCACTGTACTGTTCTGGTTTAGGAGTTTTTTAAATGGTATGACTGATTAAAAAAATGTTCCCCAACACATGACTTTGATATTCATGTTTCATTCCCAGGAAATCTTTAGGATTTATCAGTCCAGCCATGTGAAGCTAGTGAATTTTCACTTGGTTAGTTTTGTTATTTTATTTTGAATGATTCTGTGACTACACAAAGTCTACCTTAACTCCAAAAATCACAATTTTTGGGTCAGAAACGTGGAGTTTCCTACTTTCAATTACTTCATGGGCAGCAGTACTTACTAGTTAATGTAGTATCTAAATGAGGGAAAAAGCTAAGAAAGGTAGGAAAATAAATTTCCCTTTGTTAAGAACTTTTTTTTTAAAAAAAATATAAAAGCTAGTGCATTTTCCCCCACTCATCTGTTAAAGAAACAATGCTGATGTTCTGTAGCTCATGGGTTGTGTCTTTACATGGCAGATGAACAGTTTCTGTGGAGCTATGCAAGCTGATGTCAGCTGAAAACTTTTAATATGTGATCAGAGAAGTTCAGTCATTTCTGGACTTCAAGACCTTACTAGATGAAGGACTTAAAAACTGAGTCCAAATAGTCTTTCAAAAATGTGGGTTGCTGCTGACTTCACATGGACTTAATCTCTTGCCTAATAACAACCAAAGATTGGGTTCATTGAATTACTGTTTACAGTAATAATTCCAGGAGGTCTTTCATATCAGGTCTAAATATTAAGAACCAGGCATTGTTGAAAGATAAATTTTGGCACATTTCTATTAATGACTATGTGATTAATGATTTCTGGCATGTTTTATGTTCATCTCAAGATGTTTACAAACATTGCTTTTCACCCATCATTCAAACTTTACTTTTGTCAAAAACAAATTGGCTGAATTAGCTACCTTTACCCTATTTCCCTTTACTTCATACACACACTGCACATCGTCTAAAGACCTTTTATTCTTCCTTAGGTTTTCAGAATTCATACACTTGGATTCAGATGCTCCTGCTGGTTTGAAGAAGAAATGCAACACTAATAAATTATAATAAATTGTCAGTCTCAACGGGTCTGTGACCTTCAATCAGTAGGGGGTTATGTGCAACACTTCATTTCCCCTTCTTTTAGCTCTGGTTGTTTCCCTTGCTGTTAGGCAGTTTCCTTGATTTATGGGTGGGCCACCAGCAGGACATCTCACCTGCAAAAATAGTTCACACTGTGTTGTTTATTGTACTAAGTAGGCTTCATGCTGGCTGAGGGTTTTTACAAGGGAAAGGAGCTGCTGTCAGTCTTTCCATCATTTGAGCAAAGCTGGCTCCAAAGTTCTCTCAAATTTCTACATGAAGTCTAGGAACAAGAAGCCAGAGTGAGCTACGGGTCCTTCTTCAGTGTGGTAGTCTCTTTCATTTTTTTTGACTAGAAGTTCAACAGCAGATGAGAACAAAATTAATGAAGAACAGGGATAAAATTATTTTTAAAATCCACTCTTAATTTAGAGCAAATATTTAATGCTGCCCGCATAATTTTCAATATCTGATCTTTTCCCATCTTAAATTATTACCTGCTGTGTGACACATTGCCATTTCTTGTGATTAAAACAAAAGGTTTTGATTTGCTGAAGGAAAAAAACCACAACCTTAATTGTCCCAGTGCTGTAATTTTAGTGCAAATACAGGACAGAAACATTAGTTACATATTTACCTTCCAAAATCTGAACTAGGAGGCAAGAGAAGCAACCAGTAAGTCAGTAGTTAACTGCATGTTATGGGGTTTTTTTGTCTTCATATTTATGAGATTTTCTGCACAAAGAATATTCCATGTTTCACCAAGGCAACATCAAAGTAAAGAAAGGAAGTAAAGACACTGGGAATATATACTGATTTTGCATATATTTACATTGTTAAGTTCTGTAATAGGACTTCATATAAAGACAGTCCATTGTGTCACTCCAAAATTGCTAAAAAGTTCCAGAGCTTGTCAATGCTTTTGGAGGGATGCTAGCTATTGATGGCAAATAAATCATCATATGTAGTCCAGAAATACCCTTTTTTCACTCTGCTCCTCTTTAGCTGCTTTGTGCTACTGTGGTGAGAAGTCACTGGGTGGCTATTGGCTGGCATGGTCAGTTTTGTTGTATCACCAAGGCTGGACTATTACAATGCTTTCCATATTATAGAACCTTTATCAGCTGCTTATGGGAACAAGACTAAATTCTTGGTTGAGGCAGTAGGAAAAGCACAACTGTGTAATGCTTTCTGAGCATTTCCTCAACTGCAGTAAGGATGTGGTGTCGGGATGGCCCATTTTGTTGCTGTTCACTGTTTATTCATTTTATTTACAGGTGTTTCCAGTCTTTGATAAATCTTGCTGCTGCATTTCTAGTGCTGTGTTTGGTTCCATGTAGTTGAATCAAAAATTATTGTAGACAATTTTTTTTTTTAATTTATATGGGCATTTTAGTTTTTTGAGAGTGTAATTATGGTTCAAACAAACAAGTGACACAACAGAGAGAAAATAATTTCTTCCCAGCCCATCAAAAAAGTTGGCTGCATTGTGGAGTATTTTAAGAAGACATTGTACATGAAATCATGCTGCTTATCTCATTAAACTAGGATGAACTGCCATATTAGCAAACATGCTGTAATGCCAAGACAACATTTTTGAAGTTAAAAACACAGGTTAGAACCGCAAACCCTAAAGTTAGGTTTACATAAGTATGCTGTAGGCACTCTGAAGAAAATGAATAATGATATCCTGTTTTGTTAGTTCATAATGTTTTTGTATACCTCCTGATTGTGCTTCCTTTGCTAAAACACGTACAATATTTTTCACCTCAAGAGTTTTTTTGCAGTTCTTTGGAAAAAGCTCCAGTCACTTACAAGCAGAACACATCTATCTATCTACCTAACTATCTATCTATCTATCTATCTACCTACCTACCAACCATACAACTTTGCTGAGGAGAAAGGAGTCTTGCTGTGAGTGTATTTAAACCTACTTAAAAATTGTCATATTCACTACCTTATACAAAAATACTGTATTCATGAGAGAATATATTTTTTTAAATACCACTTAAAAATCTACTTTTTTTTCCAGAAAAAAAGAAGTAAGAATTACAGTAAAAACTACTTCCTGCTATTTCTTTGTCCAAGAATTTGCTCTCAAATGCACATATTTTTGATAAGCTGAATTATAATACCAGTTTTAGAAATCCAAGAAATGGAGAATGATACTTCCATAATGTGATTAGTCAGTTCCCCAGTGTTACATGTGTGAGCTTTTATCATTTATTCTGGAAAGAATGCAGCCAGAAATGTGATTGTAGATTACTACAGAACAGTGGTTTTCAAACATTTTTCATCTGGAGACATCTTGAGAAAATGATGTGTCAGAATTCACCTTTTTTCAATGTGAAAAATGAAGCGGACTGATGTTAGTCAGTTTTCTTTTTAATTTCTTTTCTCACATCTCTCAGAAGTAGTCAATAGACCACAGGGATGATCAGGTCACTTCTTCAGAAATATTTATTAGCCTGAGTAGAAATTGTCCGTGTGACAAATTGTCAAGATACAGTTGTCTCTGTTCCCAAACAAGCTTAAATAATAATAACTTATGAATAAAATTCTCCTGGTTTAGGTCTCTCCACTGATGCAAAGATAAGTAGCAACTGTCTGTGATACATTTTGTTGAATGTAAATTAAACATAAAGTGAAATAAATCTTTAAGGCTATGCTTTCTGGGTTAGCCTGCGTGAATAAACATGTTATGTGTTGCATAGACTTCAGTTTCAAGAGATCTGACTCAAAATCAGGGCTCATTGTTTGTCAACAAGCAACAATACATTTGCTGACCTGATCTTGAAGGCCAAGGGATTTCCCAGTTCACAGAATCTCCTTGCATCTTGGCCTGTTCTGCTGAGCCTAGGAGACATTGCCAGAGACACACGTGGAGCTCTCATGTTGCGGGCATGCATTATGCCTGGCTCTGCTATGTAATGACTACAGCTACACTACTCTCATTTTTCTAAGTTGTTGATTTGAATATACACAGTCAAAATATCCAAAGAATTTGATGGTCCTCAGAAAGAGCGGACTTTGCTTGCCAAGATTAAGCATGATTTATGGTAATGTGTATTAAAACTTTGACTCCTTCCACACTGTGTTAAACTCTTTAGCAGGTCTGTGTGGTGTATGTGTGTTGAACAACGTATATGGTTTAAACCACACCTCAGTTTTAAAGTCTGATGCATCTGCACATCTCTGTTCATGACTAAAAGGAATAAACAAAACAGGGTCTGTCTGGATATTCAAGGAGATGGCAAAGTCAGTTTCTCTTGATGGATGTTGGAGGCTGTTATTTAATTCTTTGAACACTGCCTTCTTCTGACCTTGCAGAGATGTTGATCTTTTCTTCTGTCACTCTTCCTCTCATACTCAAATAACCCATGTAGACCTTAGCATGTAAAGTGATTTTCCTTGTCCCTTCCATTGAGGAGACCATGCTTGTCTTAGAAACTTTCTAGAGGTTTCCATAGTACCAAGTCCTTTTTGTATCCCTTTTCAAAGCCACTTACCCAATGTTGGGTTTTAATGTATCTGTCCACCAGTCTTCCTAATACTGAAGATCAATTTATCCGCTTCTGCTCTTGATCATCTTCATGGCTGATACCATGGCACCGGTCACACAAGTTTTTCTCCATAAATAAATCTGCAAAGCTGCTAATATACTTTCATCCAAATCCCCTTCTGATGATCTCTGCTGGATGCTACAAGTAATCAGTCAGGGATGCCAGACAGACAGTTGTGGACTGTTCATTTCCAAAATGCAAACATGAAACAAAAAGGAAAACAAATGCCCTGATAACTCTTCTTCCTCTCTATTCTTGAACCTGTAGGTTTTCCTGGCATCAAGTAAAATGGGCTCAGAATGTCTCTTTTGAATTGGTTTTATATGATATAAACAAACAAAAAAATTAATCACCTTAACCAACTGTATAAATAAAATTAATATTAAGTTGTAGTTTGCTTTGCCTGCTGAATTCTTATATTTCAGTTCTTATATTTATTGTTCACTGTTAAAATGCATTTTGTCCCAGTGAAATAGAATAGAATAGAATATTCAGTTGGAAGGGACCCGCAACAATCATGTAGTCCAACGGTCTGACCACTTCAGGGCTGACAAAAGTTAAAGCACGTTAAGGGCATTGTTCAAATGCCTTTTAAACACTGACAGGCTTGGGGCACCGACCACCTCTCTAGGAAGCCTGTTCCAGTGATAGTTATCTATCCTTGTCCGGCACCTGTTCACAGGGACAAGGAAAACTGTCAAGATGGCACTGACATAACTAAACTTGCCATCAAGATCCCTGTGCTTGGCTTATTCTGAATTCCAGTGAGGGCAAGTGTCTGCTTGGGTAACTCCAGGAGACCTATTTGTGATATGAAGAGAAGGAACACTAAGCAATCTGGTTCGTAATTAATAGTTCACTTTCATCACTTCTGAAACTCAGTGGGTTTAATTCTTCAGAAATTTGACTGAAATTGCCTTCCTTTGTGTTTGTAATTTCTGCTGAATAGTCAGTTTTCTAAGAATGCTGAGTGGATTTTCTTTTTTTATTGTTAAAGATAACTTGCCACTTTTGAGCTACATATTCCAAAGTGTTTTGGAAAGGAAGTTAATATCATTACCCCTACTGAAAAGCATTTTCTTTTGGCTCTCTTTCCTCCAGCCCCCCTAAAGAATATTTGGCTCATAATATTTAATATTTTACATAATATTTTACTTATTTTCCTCTTGGCACTGAAACAACAGGGTCAAGTAGGAAATCTGGAATATGTTCCACATTTTTCCCTTCTGTCTGTGATCAGTAAGCTGCAAGAGATGAAAGGGATTGCGACTTGAATGCTTCCTTTCTGTATTTTTTTTTGAACCCTGAAAATAGTTCTATATTCTTTTTCATTCATTCATTTTTTCTGCTATCATCGTAGAGAAAACTGATTGGAAAATATGGCAATTGTCTTCCAAAAAATTGATCACCATTTTAGTGATTTTTAAAAAATTGACAATGATTCACAGGAAAAAGCAAGATTAATATTTTCATAAAAGTGTAATAGGCATGATATTTTTGACAGTGTGAGCTGCGTATCCTATGTGTCATAATATTACATGTTTGTCTTAGGAAAGCAGTGTGCAGAGCTAGACTCTGTTTCTTCTTGAATTTTTCTTGAATTCTTCCCTCTTGTATTCAGATAGCATATAGTACTGTGGCCAATTAAGTAAATCAACACAAATATTAGTGTTGTAACTGTCAACAAAAAATGACACAGACTGGAAGAATTATAATTTAAGTTTCATGTTGCATAGTTGTAGCTATATGGCAAATACCAAACTGTGATCAGACAGCTGTGTACATAAATCAGACTGAATTTACAGAGACCTTATTAAATAAATATACAACATATATAATGAATTGGATGTAAGTGGTTTGGAAATTAATTTTTTAATTCAAGCAAAAATGCCTGCTTCAGAAATATAAAATACTCTGGAATTCAAATATGTTACATACAAAAATTTCAAAATATGATTGAAGCCTGGAGGAGGAACACTAAATGCACAACACATTTAGAATAAACTAAATAAATTTCATTACCTTTTTATTTTTCACAGTGCATGATATTATATTTTCTTGGTGGTTTTTTTTTCCATTCCCTTTCCTTATTTGCATATGAAATAAAACAGGAAAAGGCAATTCAAATAGTTTTTCCATTATCTTACAACTGAAACTGCAAGAGCTCCTTTTTAATCCCCTCCCTTTCTTTAGAATAAACATATCATTTCCCTAAAATTGCTCAGAGATAACACCATGTGTATCTGCAGCCTGCCTGGCAATGTGCCATCTCCAGCATAGCGCTGTGCAAAGGTCTGCATTGGTATTTGTCAGTCATTTCTTGGCGATTTATAACTGAGCTGAAGTCCTTCCTCCTCCCCCCTCCCCCATTCCCACTACTGCAGGAATTTGTGATGAATAGGATGGAAAATCCACAGCATGCGTATTAGTTAACAGGAGGCTGTGACTACAGTTTAAATCTGAACAGAAATCGAGAGGCCTCAGAGGAATTAAAGGGGTTTTAATTCATTTAAACTGACCAGCCCTGGTTTAACTACTTTACGATTGCGAGCCTTTATCATCTAGGATATCTATTACACTCTACTAAGCATGAGAAAATATATATATTTTTTCTTCCTTACAACAAAATGATTAGCCTCCTTATTCACCTACATGTCAGGCCCTTTTGAGTTACAAAACATACAACTACATAATTCAGCTGAGGTTTAAAGGCAGAAAATATCTATTGAGAAACGGTGGAAAGTTATTATGCAGATACCATGAAATATCCTGTCTGTGTCTGACCAAAGAGCCAAAATTAAACATTACGTAGATTGAGTCCTATAACACTTGGACTGAGTTCAGTCTCCTACTGAGTGCTTCCCCTTAAGCCAAAGACATTTTCAGTAGAACACTGGCTGGACATCTAGACGGTGCAGCAGGTGCATTCGGTGGTGCAGAGTGCTCTCCCAGTTCCTCAGATGTTCAGGTCTAAGAAGGTGGTGGTTTACCTTGTAGGTCCTTCCCAGGAAAGAGGGAGAGATGCTGTGTGTCTAGGTCTTCCTCTCAGCGAGAGGAAAAACATTGGGAGCAAAGGCCGGGACATTCCCCTGACCCTCTGAGATAGGATACTGAAAAAGACAAAATATAGTTTGGTGAACTTACAACTAGACATTTGTCTTTCATTATAGCATATAAAATTTAATCTAAACCCAAGTTAATAAAATCCACAAACCAACATGACTTAAGGTTTAAAAGGCTTTCTAGGCATTATATGTGTTTTGACACAGAAAATAAAGTTTGGCAAAGACAACAGACAGAAAACATGAATGACAAAACCAAAGACTGGCACCAGCTACTCTTCAAGGTCATGTTTTTTACAGCCCTGTGTGTGGATAACAGCCAGGTCATTTGCAGTCCTTTAGCAGTCTGCTCTCAAATGCCTCAGTGCAGAATTGAAACAACAATGATTATGAGAAACCTTATGATGAAATATGCAAAATTGAGAAAGTATAGTCCTGCGTATATTTGGCTAAGTGAATTTTAAACCCCCTTCATGGTTTAAAGAAATACACTTTCCTTAAGGCGACCCGCTTAGTGGATGAGGGAAAGGCTGTGAATGTTGTATACCTAGACTTTAGTAAAGCCTTTGACACCATTTCCCACAGAATTCTCCTAGAGAAACTGACTGCTCATGGCTTGGATGGGCATGCGCTTTGCTGGGCAAAAACTGGCTGGACGGCCAGGCCCAGAGAGTTGTGGTGAATGCAGTTAAATCCAGTTGGTAGCCGGTCACAAGTGGTGTTCCCCAGGGCTCAGTATTTCGGCCAGTTATCTTTAATATCTTTATCAACAATCTGGATGAGGGAATCGAGTGCATCCTCAGTAAGTTTGCAGATGACACCCAGCTGGGCAGGAGTGTTGATCTGCTTGAGGGTAGGATGGCCCTACAGAGGGCTCTGCACAGGCTGGATTGATGGGCCGAGGCCAGCTGTATGAGATTCAACAAGGTCAAGGGCCGGATCCTGCACTTGGGTCACAACAACCCCAAGCAGTGCTACAGGCTTGGGGAAGAGTGGCTGGAAAGCTGCCTAGCAGAAAAGCACTTTGGGGTGCCGGTCGACAGCTGGCTGAATATGAGCCAGCAGTGTGCCCAGGTGGCCAAGAGGCCAATAGTATCCTGGCTTGTATTAGAAATAGTGTGGTTAGCAGGACTCAGGAAGTGATCATCCCCCTGTACTTGGC
The DNA here is from genome assembly GCA_008921705.1 of Burhinus oedicnemus. Taxonomy (NCBI): domain Eukaryota; kingdom Metazoa; phylum Chordata; class Aves; order Charadriiformes; family Burhinidae; genus Burhinus; species Burhinus oedicnemus. The sequence goes on from VFFE01007208.1 coordinate 503,895, forward strand.
ACTGGTGAGGCCCCACCTGAAACACTGTGTTCAGTTTTGGGCCCCTCACTACAAGAAAGACATTGAGGTGCTGGGGTGTGTCCAAAGAAGGACAACAAAGCTGGTGAAGGATCTGGAGAACTAGTCTTATGAGGAGCAAATGAGGGAACTGGGATTGTTTAGTCTGGAGAAAAGGAGGCTCAGGGGGACTTTACTGCTCTCTACAAGTACCTGAAAGGAGGTTGTAGAGAGGTGGGGGTCAGTCTCTTCTCCCAAGTAACAAGCAATAGGGCAAGAGGAAATGGCCTCAAGTTACACTAGGGGAAGTTTAGATTGGGTATTAGGAAAAATTTCTTCACAGAAAGGGTTATCAAGCATGGGAACAGGATGCACACGGAAGTGGTTGAGTCACCATCCCTGAAGGTATTTAAAAGTTGGGTAGCTGTGGTGCTTACGGACATGGTTTAGTGGTGGACGTGGCAGTGCTAGGTTAATGGTTGGACTTGATGATCTTAAAGGTCTGTTACAACCTAAATGATTCTATGACTCTGTGATTTTTAGGGGTATTTGCAGGATTTGGCAAGATGAAGCCATTTGGTCTGTTGTCACAACTGTAGCATCACAGAGGGCTGTTTCACTCTTTTAGGAGCAAGGTCTGACTGTAAATATCAAACCAAATCAATTCAGGCTGTTAGGATTCTGAGGTTCTGCATCAGTGATGGATGGCTCCTGACTGCTGGTATTCACAAGTGTATTTTTTCTTCAGGCTTGGCTGTTTTAGTTCTATATCCCCAAATGTTATAGGGTATTTTATATCCCTTTGTAGCCTGCAGCAAGTCAAATAAATATCTTGAATTGGAAGTTGACCAAGTTCCTTGATTATTCTACAGTGAGGAAAGGAGCTTTCAAGCTATCTAATCTATATAGCTAATGTATGTCTAAAGTACTTCTCACATTTAGTATTTCTCTTGAACTGGCAGTTGACCAGAGCATCTTTGTACTAAAAAAAAAGAAAAAAAAAAAAAAGAAAAAGAAGACTTATCTTCATTATGTCCAAGGAATTTAAATATTATTATTTGCTAAGTACTAAAAAAGCCAAAGATCTATTACCAGCCCCAGTGCCAGAGCAGTTGCTGCTGGACCTACAATATTAATGCATTTATGTCACTTCAGAGTACAACTCTACCTCCACATTTCGTCATTGTGCTGAATGCGGCAAAGCTATCCATGCAGACTTTCCTAACAGCATAATATAAGTCTACAGGAATCCAGAAAAATCTCTTCTCACTGGGAGCACAGGGATTTGCTGTGGTAAATTTTTGACTGCAGTTTCTTCACTACCGGTATTCGGTCTGCAGTGTGTGCAAAGCAACACAATAACTCATGGGCTAGTGTCTCTAACCCTGTTACTACTCATTGTCACTAGCTTCAGTCATCAATGAATGCTCACTTAACCAAAAGTGCTGTGTATTTAATGGACATTTGTCTCTACTCACCTGTCCTTAGAATTTATTCTGTCCAGGATGAGTCTGACACAGGAAGAAGATGAAGAAAATTACAGTAAAGCAAAGCCTTGTGAGTGAAACGGTATCTACAGCATTTCTTAGCCCTGCACATCTAAATATAGTGCAATAGTGTGTTTCAAAGCAGTAAGAATAGAAAGATCAGTTAGGGCTATCTATTGCCATCTTTGAGAACATATTTTGTTTCTTCTACAAGTAATATTTCATTGTGAATACAAAGAAGATCATTCAGGCAAATTTATTAGCATACCTCTTAATAAACTATCCCACTTTATTTCAGAGATAATAACAGACTAAGTATTATGTGTTTGCACCTGACTTTTATCATTGATATTGATAGAAAAGATACATAATTGTAGAGATCATATATAGGCCTGCCAGCACGGGTTTTCCCTAGAGCTTTACCTATGTAAAAAGCATAGTGTACAAAACAACCTAAAGCAACAAGATTAATTATAAATAACAGATTAGGAAGTCCTTTAACCACTTGCTAGGAATGCAATGTTGATAAACATTTATACAGTATCATATGTTCAAAAATATATTATCAGTGTTACCGTTGGATGAACGGTATAAAATGTTTAAGAATAACAATCAGTCTCTAAATGATTTAGCTTTGTCTGTCTTGTTGAATGTTATTGTAAATGATCCTGTCAAATCTGTGGACAGGAATATTTCTAAAAGAGTCACTGCTTATTCCAATCAATAGACTAGGTACTATCTGTTGTATTTCTGAAAATGAACATCAAAAGAAAGCTCTAAATTGCATATGGACATTCTGTCGCAAGATAATTGTCAAATTATGTGAATCCAACTGCAACTATTTGGACATTAGAAATGCAATAACAACAGTTTCATAGCAAAAGTTTGAAAGGGTCACAGCATTACGGCACTTCTGTGACTAATAATCACTCTTAGCTGGAGAGAAATTCCATTAAATCAGTGGTAAAATCATTGTAATAGAAAACATACATTTTCATTTGAATCAGTGTGAACATGATTAGGAGGCTCAAGTCAGTATTAGTTTATACTTACTTGCATGTCAAATCAGAGCATTACATAATTACTTGCTTATGCTCTTTTGTGCATGTTTGCCTACACAGACAGTAAATTTACTCTGCCTTCCCTTATAATAAATTCAACCTTGTTGTATTAAGTTCTTTGGGTAACAAAAAAAGATTAGATTTATATCTATGCCCTCTACAAAGCAACACAGAAATTCCTAAAAATGTTGTCCTCTTGAATACCAGGCATTGGAAATTTCTATCAGAACTTTTATGTGAAGTTGTTTATTTTTATTATAATTTTCACTGAAAAGTTTGGCTTTTATAGCAGTGTTTCTTTTTCATTGGAAAAATAAATTACAGAATCATAGAATCACAGGAGAGCTGAGGTTGGAAGGTACCTCTGGAGATCTGTAGTCCAAGCCCCCTGCTAAAGAAGGATCAATTACTGGTGTCCAGTCAGGTCTTGAATATCTCCAAGGATGGAGACTCCACAACCTTTCTGGGCAACCTGTGCCAGGGCTTGGACACCTTCACTACAGAAAAGCTTTTTCCTATGTTTAAATGGAATTTCAGTTTGTGCTTATTGCCTCTTCTCCTGTCACTGGGCTACACTGGGAAGAGTCTGTCTCTGTCTTCCTCATCCCCCACCTGCAATCAGGTTTTTACACACATTGATCAGATCCCCATGAGCTTTCCATGCTCCAGGCTGAACAACCCCATCTCTCTCAGCCTTTTCTCATATGACAGGTGCTTTGTCCCTTCATCATCTTTGTTGCCCTCCGGTAAGTTCATGGCTGTCTTGTACCAAGGAGCCCAGAACTAGATGCCTGGGTCCTCTGCAGAGCTGGGTTTAACCCAGTTGGTTAGCCACAAGTGTTTACTACAGCACTGTGAGAAATGAAATGTTTTATTGACTATTCAACCTGCAGCAGATTTGGAAATGTTATTCCAAGATGTCTCTTTGTCCAAATGCATTGGTCAGAACTTACCATGGGCATAAATAAACTGCTATGGGCAGCTTGAAAATAAAAATATATGAAAATGAAGCCAAAAATAAATTAAAAGAACTGCTCAGGTAAACCAGGTCTATAAAAAAATTAACTATTTGCCTTATATATCTATCTTCTTCACATGTAACCTACAAAAGTGATTTGAAGCTGTATTGTCAAAAAAGGTTTGTGATGATAAAAAAACCAGTGGCATAGCTCTACCTTTGTTTTCTTCTTTAGGCCAGAAAAATATTCATTTTCTAATAAGTTCTGATTAATAATCAGAATTTGCATGTGGTAACTATTAGTAATGCTATACCTGAATCTCAGAAATCAAGAGTTAGATTAATCTTGTCCATCTTTACAGGACATGGGACACATGCACCCCAGGCTCCCTTTATAATCAGTGAAGGGAGATAGGTTGTGACTGTTTATTGCCCTCTTTAATGAAACAGATAAAATAAAAATTGAGATGTCAATTTAGAAATCTTGGAGTCAGTATTAGAAAATTACTAATTTATTTTCTGGCTTAAAGAAAATTATATTTTATTTCCTCAAATGTACATTTATCCATTTGGTAATGCTCATGTTTAGGCAGACAGATCCAGCTTCAACCGTTGGAGTAAAATTCACACCCTCTAGGTAGACATTTTTTCTTTACATCCTTCACAAACTGGAAACTCATAATGGCCAAAAGGAACAGCTATTCTGACCTACTGTGAGGGCAGTCTGGTCTGTTGTTCTTCCTGCAACAGGCTTCACTCACGTCTGTAGTATTTAAAGTACTGCTGACTAAGGAGTGTGGTAGCACCAAGAGCTCCTATCCTTCCTGATGAACTCAATCCCTTTTATTTTGGGCATGCTCAGACCAGAGCTTGGGAACAAAAATTCAAGCTTAGGTTTATTGGCACATAAACAGAATTACACCAAGGTCAGCAAAATTGGAAAATCTGCTATTTAGCAAAGTAACTTTCTTGTCAAAAATCTGGATGCCAGGTAACAAGGTGCCTAGATGAGATGGCAGAAAGGGGCAAGCAGATTCAGCCCATACTCTTTGACACAGGTGCTTAAATTCTGCCTTCATTTTATCTGTCTTTGTTCCTCTTGTTAAATTAGTGTTACATTTTTTAATCTGATTGCACTATGAACTCCTGAGATGAAGAACAAGTCACTTACCTAACAAGGGCCATGTAATATGAACAGTGATACATAGGCTGCGTAGCCTCTCAGCCTGATGGTCTTTGTGGTGTTTGTCAAAAGCACAGGTTTCTCAGTTGAAAGCATGATTTGAGACATTAGATGTAGCAAAAACACCTGACCCATGAACCTGTGCCACCTTTTGGCAGAAAAAGATAAACAGTCATTTTCCGATTCGCTCAAAGTAGGAACACAAAGACAACACATTTGAGAAACAGGAACAATAACAGTTCATAAAGCAAGTAAATCTTAAACAGGAAACTGGAAGAAAGCAGCAGCTCACAGAAGAGAGTCAGAAAGACAGAGAAGACGCACTGTGCCACAGACTGGTGAGAAATGACCGTAATGTTGATTGTGGGAAAAGCTAATGAGGCCAGCTTGGTTGTTAGTCTTCTTTTGACTCAAAGGATAGCTATGTACAGACAAAGGAGGCACAACTGAGCCAATTTAAAACATCTTAAGAACCTTCATAATGAAATATAAGGCAAGTGAGATAGAATAGGTCTGCCCAAGCTCAGGTTCTGGAAGAGCAGTTTCCCAAGTCTGGGGCCAACGTTTTCTGCTCTGTGTCTTGCCCCAGGGGTGTGACATAGGGCACTGAGACAGGAGGCATCGGCACTAAAAGAGTCTGTCTCAGGTAAAAAGTTCTGGCTCATGTTTGGGCAGTCATCTGCTTGTGGAATCCTAAATTGTATCTGGCAGCAGATGTTCACAGAAATCTCCTGCAAAAAAGTATTTGTGCAAAGCTTACTGAGGCCAGTGAAAGCTTTTCTGAACTTAACTTCTTGCCTAAAAACATCCAGTCCTTACCTTAACTCATCTCAGTCTTGTCACCAGTAGCAGCCATATATAGTTCTCTGTGCATTTTCCCGCATTCTCTGCAATGCATGGATAACTTTACCGCCTTTATTTACAAACCCATCACCTTGTCCTCATTCAAATGCTTTCTAAAGCACTGCTTCTCTTTAAGCACACAGAAGCGAATTTAAGAGAAAAGAAAACCCTCAAACCCGACATTGCCAGCCTTAGCATTTTCTACTGGGTCCAATCTACCGCATATCTGAGTCAGAGAGTAGAGATAGGGAACATCTTTATTTGTGTATTGTATTAGGTAAGGATACTGTTAGTATTAAATAACTTACTGTCAATAAAGTTAAGAGATCACTGTTACACCTGTCCATCTTCTATATCATAGAATGTTGACAGCCTCCTTTCTCTTCAAAAACAATGGTCTCCTGTAGTTTGTACAAGTTTTGGGTTTTTTCCCCCTGTGACAAAATGGTTATCCACTTTTTGCTTCTTGCTGAGCCTTAGTATGGTTTCTTTAATTCAAAACAAATGTTCATGCTGCATTTTTCAACACAACTAAAGACTAGCTCCTGATAGAAAAATAGCATTAGAATGAATTAATTGTTGGTACTAGTTTGATACCAGATACAAGGAATCTGGTATTAATTAAGTGTCCCTCTGGTGAAAATGCTGTGTTATAAAAATGACAACTCAGCATGCATTTGAATACTGCATTATAACTTCTATGTCATGTTTGCATAGTTTACTGTTTTATGAAATGTATTGCTGTGCTCTGCCCTACTGGAATTGAATTAAATTATGAAACTCAAGCTGGCACAGAAATAATGGACCGAGGATGTATATGACATTAGATTCTTCCCACTCCTCCTAATAACAAATAAACCAAAATGTCATCTGGTTTCATTTTTTTGGAGGAAGTGGAGCAGTATAGAAAAATCAGGAGGGGTGCTTTCATACTTTTTAATACTTGTATTGCAAGATGATGTAAAATTCTGAAATAACTTTTGCCTGGCTGGAATAATGCTCAGAGAAAAGTGCTTCAAACATAACGAACAAGATCTCTTTTGTTATGATTTTATTTTTAGAAAAATTATATTGTGGTACTGTCAATGCAGCTGTGACAGTATAATTCAGGACAGAAAACACAAGAAATATATCTCTCCTTCAAAACTAAGACTGAGCTCTTAAGATCAGTAAAGCCTCGTGAGACTTCTCACAGCTTCAAAGCCTTAAGTTAGGGTGTCCCACCTATTTTGAATAAGTAGGGTTTTCTGCTTATCCGCTGTCCTCCGTCATCTGCCGTAGCCAGCATGTTCTGCTTTTCCTTTCATCAGCCTCTGCACGTGAAATGATTCTTGAACTTCTCAACCTAGTTTTGGATTCTTCCTCTGATGTAGGCAAGGGAAGAAGACCTAATTGAAAACTGATTGTTTAATGTGTGACTATGTGATGTTTAACAGCCTTTTCTGTGGTATTTAACAGTGAGTGAAGTGTTTCACTTATCTGACGAGGCTTTTGGAACCTCAATGTTTCAAAGTGTCTGGGAAATACTGAAATAAAGGTGCTTAATATGCATGAATATTTTTCTATTTCATCCTGGAAAAAGCAGTTATAAGTTTCTTGAAAGCATTTAGGCTATATTTTAAGTGATGTAAAAGATAAGCAAGGTTACATGTCAGATTTGAATTGCTCAGAAAAGCTGTATAACTTGTCATAAATATTTATGTTGCTTTTAAATAAAGCATCTCTTTTAATCATTGATAACTTTGTGGTTGACTAAAATGAATTTAACTTACCAGTTGTCTGTGTAGGAAATTTATTAAAACAGGGGTAAGATAAAGCTGTCACGGAGACTTTTTCCTTGCTTTTTCCAATTAAACACAGCATGTTTGATCAAATTGATTCCTTTTTCCTTTGGGGAAGAAAACAAACAACTGTGAAACGATCACAGGGAAAAGAAATGTCCTTATCATTCCCTTAGAGGGTTATTCCATATTTCCATCATCAGAATGAACATCTACAGAACTTGGCAAGCAACCCATAGATTGTTCCTCAGCCACCCCAGGAAAAGTTGGCCATCTTCTGTTTCAGGTGAAAATCTGTGCCTCTGGTCCACACTCCATCCCATCAACACCAGGGAGGGTGCCTATTAAAAAGAGAGAGTATCTAAAATGTACTACCTGGCATACAAAAACAAACATACAGTCCCTATATACTTGTGGCATTCACAGTCTAATCTCACACACTGAGAGCATGCATGTAGAAGAGGGGAAGCAAAAAAAGCATAAAGGAAGGCAACAGTAATAACATTTGAGATCCTTAGTCACTGTTTTTTTTTCTTAAAGTTGCAGAAGGAGAAGACAAAGGGAGGCTTGAGTGGGCAAGTACCAATAGCTAGTGAAGGAAAACTAAAGAGTTTAAAGCTTATGGCAGAAGAAGGTGATGGGATGATTATAACAGATGGGACTTATACGGCCAGACTATAACTAGCTTAAAATTCAGCATCCAGTCTAAACTAGTTGTCCAGCCTCCATCTGTGGAGGCTGCTCGGAGGCCTTGCACGACCCTAACTGAGGCTGATGTATAAAGTGCGTGGTTTAAACAACTTTGGTCAATATACTTACTCTCTGTTGACTATAAAGGGAGTTGCAATAACTGCCTTAGACAAAATACCTAACATCTCTATGGCTGTAGTTAGGTGAGATAAATCTACTCAGTATGATAAGCAAAATTTGGAAGGAAAAGGGGTATTAAAAATATAGGGGAAAAAAAGCAGAGGAACTGAAAAGAAGACAGTATGAAGGAAGGTGATAGGAAAAAAACAAAGAACAAACTAGGAGGAAGAAGTACAAGAAACTAAAAAAAGATGCAGAACATATGAAAAATATAATCATTAGTCACATGAAAAGCAAAAGAGGAAAGAACCTAGCTGATATCTCTGCATATTAAGTTCAGAAGTCTACAGATTCAGGCTCTGAAAAGACCCAGAGGCATTCCCTGGCAGCTGAATTTTCCATTATATTTATCAGGAAAAGGCCTATGGAGAAGTGCCTGTAAGTATGCAGCTCCATCTTTGAGTCATTAAATGCATTATCACTCAAGATTGTGGTGAAGAACAATCTCTGGAAACATCCACTGATAGTAGAAACAAGGTAGGATTCATTGGCACCGTAGAGTGATAATTGTTTCGATGCTCCCAAACTATAGCAGCAGCTATGTGCTATCATATTAGCCCATTATATCCTATGATAATTTGTGTAATAACATTGAAGAATCTCTTCAGAAGCATTTGGAGTTTGACACGGAGCATTTATGCATGACTAGAAGTTTGGGCAAGAAACAGAAGACCAGTGCGTAGAATAAAAATATCATAGAGGTTTTGATTCTAATGTGTGACACAACATAGGTGAGTGATACATAATATACACAGATCAGGCTTCCACTTGGATAAATAATATAAAATTGATTTGTTAACAGATTAAATGATCAAACAGCAAGTAAAGCACCTGATAGGAGTGATAAGCTGAATAAGGTATTTTTCTTCTTGGAGGAAAGGTTCTATCTTTATCTGAATGTAAGCAACAAAATCTTTGTCAGCTGATCAGTTTTCACTCAAGGAATAATGTCAAATCACCTTCACATTTAATCCAAATGGACAATCATTTGCAAGTAACCACACCAATGTTGAAGACAATCTAACTTAGACTGCTCATAAAATATGTGTGCTATTACTGTTCTTTCATGAAGTCACAGTCTGACTTCATAATTATTTTTGGCTCTTTTATCATTGCAAATATCTATAAATAGGCTTGCTGATAAAATGAACAAAACAGGGTCAGACAACAGTACTTTGAAGGTTATCTGTAGCCTGTTCAGATTCTGCATTTCTTCTTTGTAGAGATTTTACTGCTTTTAGGATGTTATTTATTCCTGGGTTGCATTCTTCATTTTGTAACTTTTTTTATATAAATAGTGGGTTGGCTCCTGAAAAAAGTGTTGCTAAACCATAAGTGAGAAAGCATTTTTTTTTTTTAAGTTTTAAATCCTGCTTGGTGACAAAGAGAGACAATAGTGGTTGCTAATGTTACATGTTATTCAGAGAAGTAGGTCAACATTTCCTTACGTATGGAAAAGGGTAATCAATGAGAAAGGAAATTACTCACTGAAAATCAAGGATGATTTCTAATGACCTAGAATGACTGGAGCAAAACTAAAAAGGTAAAAACTTTCAAGGTCACCATAGCAGCCCGAGTATTGTCTCATGCAGCTATCGTAGCTGATTTTCTGTCTTACTTGTAAATTAAGCAATTTTACAGATTGGGAGAAGATTCATCTTCCCTAATTTAGGTGTTAAAAGTTAGTTGTTGAAATTCAGGTTGGTCTCCCTAGGGACCATGTATAGTCAATGAGAGAAACAAGCAATCATTTCTTCTTAAACTGGTTGTATTAAGATAGGCAACCTGAATTTTTTTCTGAACTTGTGTTATTTCTCCTATTGACCGGGGTGACTTGGACTACTAAAATGAGGAATCTTAGATTACAGAAGATGAATCCCAATCTGGGTAGATTGCTACAAATCAATTGGAATTTGCGTCTGTCAGCTTTATTTCCCTGTTTTGGTGAGAGGGGAAAAAACAGCCTTGCAACTGAATTAAAAAATAGTATAGTATTATTTTTATATTGCATGTTTTGACCTTTTAAATACAACTTCAGAATCAAAATATTTTTAAGATATTCCTTACGTTCTGATAACTAGCAAACGGTGGTAGAGATAAAAAATACAATAAATATTTCAAAACTAGGTTGAAACTTGTTATTAGTCTTTGAATAATAGTAATTATTGTTGTTCTCTGAATGGTAGAATTAAACACAGTCTCTTCAGTTAAAGCTTGCTTAACAGTGCCACCAGAGAGAAAGGTACAAAATACCCATGGCTGCTAGATAAATAATAAGTCCTCTTCTGGGAAGTCTCATGTCGACCTAATGATTAGTGATTGTTTTAAAATCTGAAAGATATGTTTGTATGTCCCAGTTACAATTGTTGGCAGTGTTAATTAGTGTGGTGCTGGATATTCTTGTTATCCTGTAAGGTTTGATTCCTCTTTAAAAGATTTTTCTTGAGCATAACCATGACAGTATTCTGTCTTTTAACTACTGGTTTCATGAAACTTCCCTTTGACAACCAGGTATAAAGTCACAGAGTACAGGTTAGCAATGCCAATACATTTCGTACATTGTGTTTTAATTTTCTTTCCAGTTTTAAAAAAAACATGGCTTGCAGAAAAAGCTTTGACTTCTCTAAATGGAAGTCCGAATCAATATAGTATCTGATATTTCCACAGATGTGAGCAATTTGATTTCTCTGTACAAAAATCCATAGCATACAAATGAGCATGAAAATTTGGAAACATCAACACTAATTCCTTTTATATCTGTGACTATTATTTAAAGACAATAATCGTTGAAGAATTTGCACAGATTTAAGGGATGTATTTTTTGTATTTTTAAAAAGTGTTTGTACAGTGACAGGCTTTCCCTATTTATTCTAGATTATCGACGATGCAGCTGTTGTCTTCAGAAGGTGCAATGCAAAGGGTATATTTTCAAAGTGTGTTCTAATAGCATGATTTATTTTAGACCCACTTATTTGTTGCCTGCAATGGCTGGATAACTTTTTACGGATATCTTTTGAGTTTACAGGATAGCTTTTTAGGAAACAAAGTAATTTTTAAAGAAAAATCCCAATAGTGTCTGTATACGAAACTAGTTCAATTAAAAGAAAAACCTTGAAGAGCTGGGCCTTGATACTACTTCTACTGCAGTCAGTCAGAAATTATGCTATTAACTCTGTGGGTGCAGAACTTGGATATTGACAAACTATAATTATTCAGTCCTGTACAACTAACTGTGAGTGGCTTTAAGTTTTTATAAATAAATCTAGCAGTTACCTTTTTTTGTTTTTAAGTTAAGAACTGTATAGTGATCATACAATTTTTTGTTATTCTGTATTTTTGCTTTTGTGGCTCTTTATATAGATAATTTAAATGAAAATAAATCATATTAGAAGTCACGATAGCTCTCCAGACTCAAATGTAAGCATTTTTTTTAATGTTGTTCCTCTCATTTGATCACATTCCAGTTATTTTGTAATTCAAAACTAACCCATTTTAATTATATGCATCCTGAATTTGGTGCTCTGACATGTATGCATGGAACATCACTTTTCAACAAAATGACAACGGAATGACCATCAGTTCGTGGTCACATCTCTCTCAGCAGTGAGTGGGAGAAGGGGAAAGGGCTGGGACTTCAACAAAAGCATGATAAGAAAAGAGATTCTGTGTATGGTTTTAGTGAAATTCTTATTTTTAGTTTCAAAATTTCTCTCTGTATATTTACAGTTTCCCAGCATAAATAGGAAATAAGAAGGAAATATAATCCTTCAAGAGGTAGGACAACCATCTATTCAGGGAGGCTGTGGTCTTCTTCCAGCATTGTGAAATGTCCGTACATTGATATGTGAAACCACAGAATTCTGCTCGATGCTGACAGCACGATATGGACCTATTCACCAGCATAGCTGGAGAAAACTTTCACAGGCTGCTGATAGCTTTCAAATTTACAGAATCATTCTGCCTGAGTTGGATCATCCAGTCCTTTCTGCAGCCAAAGTGTGACATATCTGTGTGTTATATTTCAGATCTTTGCCGTGAGTGAAATTTTGTAAGAAATATTGATCAAGATAAGAATAAGAGATTTTGGAACAGAAAGAGTAACAGAAAGACAGTTCATCCAGATTTCAGTGTCCCAACAGTAAGTTTATGTAAGGTCATACTCTGAGACACGTAGGAAAGATGAATATGCAGAAATTGTGAGAGGGGAAAAAGGAACTAACATTTCATATCTTTATTGACTGGGTGAGGCATTAATTTAGTCGCAACAGCATTAGTATGAACCAACACACGGCCATTTACTTTCAGTCACATATTTACTGATTAGTTATTTCCTTATAGTAAAGTATCACATCCGTTTAGATACTTGCTTTTGTTGGGAGTGAACTGGTCTAAATGCCCCTGCAAAAATACTAGAAAACATGGAATGGGATGGTCAAGTGTAGCTGATGGATATACTGAAGAAGAACTCATTTACTTAAAAAAGAATTCTGCTTCATTTTTTTTTTTTTAATATCTTGATTATGCTAAAACTCTTTCTTACCTGTATATCCACCTTCTGCACGTTTCACCAGCCTGCTATCAGGAATTGCTGACACAGGAGAAACATTCACAGTAAGATCTGGCAACACATGAATAAATACTGCATAAACAAGAGAATACAATGTCATTTTGTTTCCAACATTAATCTAGTGGGATACTTGGATTTTTCTTGTTGTTTTTGGTAACAGCAGCAGTAAGTGGTTTCGCTGTAGCTTCCTGGGGTGCTAGTCATAAGCAATGACGGTGTTGAGCTAGACACTGTACGGACAATGAACAGAAATACAATTCCCACCTCAGAGCTCACTCTCTAGTTGTATGGAAAGAGACTGCAGATGAATTGAGTCATACGGGGACTATGAGGTAGCAGTGAGACAACCTGCAGCCTAAACAACGTCAAGTTTATTGTTAAGTTTCCTGTATGTATTGTGGTAAAAAAGACTTCCTAAAGATACTTTAAAACATGATTGCATGTGCAGGTATCTTCTTCAGAATTTTTTCTGAAAATTATTTGATTTCAGCTGCCTGTTGCTTATGTTGCAATCGATGCAGAATGACACAGTGTGAATCTGCTTAATTTGAACAGACTTTGTAAACGTGGGAATTACTGGTAATAGCAAAACGAACCCTTCAGAAAAAAAATAAATCAACCCAAAACAAAAAACAAACCACCAAGCAAAACTGTAGTAAACACCTGGACAGATAATCATACTCTGTGGTACAAATTTAAAGAAAAAACCCAACCAAACAAACAGAAAAAAGCCCATAATTAAAAGTAAATCCTGTCACTCTGAGTCATATGAGGAGCCAAAAGTTTAGACTATGCATCTAAACATGAATTGCTCATATAATTGAGGAGCATAAACTTCAGGCAGTATTTTGTGATACTAGAGCTCATCTGCGTGTGGTTTGCCACACTAGTTGAGCTGTTCCTGTATTGTTCACTCAAGTTTCTTATTTCCTTCTCTGGGATACTTTCAGAGAGTGAAGTAAGCAAGAGTAAAATGCCTTTGAAAAAAAGCAGTGAAGTTATTCTTGTAGCAAAAGTCATTGAGTAGGTAATTACAATCAGCTATTGTTGATTTTGGCTAACTTTACGTTTAACTTCAACATTGTTTTTACATCTGTCTCATCATAAAGTAATCTTTGAATACTTGTGCAGATATATTGATTTCTTTCCAGGAAACTGACGCAATAGGTGACAGTAAGAGGACATTGTTTTTAATAATGAAGGAATAAACAAAATTTTCGGCTTGGAAGCATCAGTGAAAAACAACTACTCTTTTCAAAAGCAGTAGGTGTTATTAAAAAAAGCAAAAGGTTTCCTACCCAAAAGATTAAAATACACAGTTTTTTCATTAATTTGCATAAACTAAGCCTGTTGGATTTGCCTCGGGTCATTTGTATCATGGGATTACCATTAAGCTACAGACATTATGCCACCATCAAAACTCTTTATTCAGACCAGCGTGGGCTCGTGTAGTCTCTTTGACTAATAAAACACCGCTTTGTTGAATAACCATATTTCGCTCACGCCGACATAAGTGCAATGGCCGCATGCTCAACTCCGCTACCGCGGATTCTGCTGAATGAGGGACGGCCACTTCCCTCTCTGCAGCTTCGCAACCCCAACCAGGTGCCAGAGAGCGCATCCCTGCTCCCTCCCTCCGCACAACACCCTGCCCCGCTGGCTCCTCCTATTCCTTGGGAGGAGAGCTGCCTGTCTGATTTTGGAGCCCTGGCAAAAAGCCTGAGCTCATTGATTACAGATCACTGTTAATAAAGAGCATTTGTAATGCAGCAGTGGTGATACAATCTCCACACGCCAGTTCATGATGGCCCTTCAGTCTCCACAATTAAGTCGTCCAGCAGGCATGCCCCCTGTTGCAGCTGCTCTGTCAATCTCATTTTGTAGTACAAATGATCTTAGACCCAGTGTTTGACATGGGGTTTTAACACCAAAGAAGGCAATTCTGCAACTTCAAATGAGCCTAATTGGTTGTGCGCTCAGGCGTTCACTCAAGCTGCTTCAGTCCATCAGAGAGAGATTTCCAACTAATTGAACAGCTCAGAAGAAAAAGAACCACGGAAATCACAATGCGCTGGGCCGTTTGAGAGGGTTTTTCATGATAAAAACCTTCAAAATAAGATTTTTGTTGTTGTTGTTAAATCAGCCACCTGTCAATCTAGAAAGCGGTTTCATTGGTACAGAAGCTCTTAATGAGGTACGGCCTAAAAATCAGTGGCTGTTAATAGCAAAGTCTACAGGTAAATGTAATTTTTTTTATATTTAAAAATGTTTATTTCGGATTGTCAATGTATTTTCTTTAGACTGGCAAGCTTTTCTTATGGTGCGTGACAATTACGTGGTAATCGACAGACTCTGCAAATACAGGACGTTTCTTACCGGAGGAATGCCGTTTGAGACAATCTTACTGCTAAACTGTGTAAAGTTATTCCTGTGTACAAGTGTTGGGACTGGGCTGGGTGAGATTCTGCTCGCGTAAATATTTGCCTTTCTGATTCTTTTTTTAGCACTGCTGAATTTAAATCTGCATGTTTGTTCTAGGAAATTATGAATCTGGGTTCTCTTCTGAATTGCACCTTTTTTACCTCTTGTTTTCACTCTACTGATTTAAATAACTTGCCTTCAAAGGTCAATTCAGAGACTTTTGCCCTAGTGTTTACATACTGTATGTCTAATAATTCCATATCTATTCCATGAGTGATTCAAACATATAATTTATGCAATATTTGATTTGACATTCAAGGTAGTAGTTCACATCTGAACTGATGACAACCCAGTAGCTACTTTTTTAGAAAAAAAGGAAGATAGAACAGACTTAATAATATATATTTATTTCCTTCCTGTTTAAAATAAGGAAAAAACTGAAGACTTCTGTTTCAGTAAATATGAGTACAGAACTTCATTTATTGAAATGAAGGTGTGTTCTGGGGAGAAACTGATTAACCCAGTCTAATAAAGCACTTCAGCAGCTGTTTAATTGTAAGCATGTAGGTAATCCTCTGATTCCAAATGCCAGGTTGCCTTTGCCACTATTTGGACTGTGGTAGTATGGAGGGATTGAATCCATCTTTAAGTTCCTGTTGAATGGTATGTGCACTTCAGTTAGGGATAACGCTTACCCCAATTTGTTTACAGGTCTTGTAGCAAAAAAGCAAAAGTGTCTCTATATATGTATATATACATGGATATATATAAATATAAAATATAAACTAAATGTTACAGCTTGTGGAAAATTTCAGATGCTCTGAGGCTTATGCCTGTACTTGATTGTTTTTCACCAATATTTACACAATCGGACTCTAAAATAATGATATATCCCAATAAAATACAACCTCAGCTGACACCAGAAAATGCAGAACTCCGTGAAGTCAACGAGAGGTAATTATCAACCAGGTAATTATAGCAGCGTTTATATATCATTGTCATCTTTAAAGCCCAGTGGCAGTGAAACTAAACCCAAAGTAGTAAACATTTTGGTTAAGTCTCATAAACTCATGTATCCTAACATTTTACAGGCATCCATAGAAGTTAACAGCAAGAGTCTCATTTGACTTCAGTGAGAACAAACACTCCAGTTTCATGATCAAAGACTAAATTCTTCCAGTTGAAATGAACAGTGAAGAATAATATCTGCATGTTCAGAATGTACTTTTCCCAATCACTTGAGGTGCTTTATTGTTCTGGTGTTGAATCATGACTTAGAATTTTAAAATTCCAGCATATGTAAGAGGATATAAACATAACATGGTTACTTAAGTAAAATATCCTTTTATTTCAGGAATATTTACTAAATTAAATTAAAACATCATGATGATTATCTCTCTGAGGATATATTTCAGTGTGAACTATACCCCAAGAATATTTTTGTGTAAAATCTGAAGGTTTGTAATATACATATGATATCAAATGCACTTGTAATCCTATAGTAAAGACGGTAATTGGTAAGCTCCTTCTAGGTCCCCTAACAGTGGGGTGGAGCTGTAGCTACAGGGATCCCTGTTGCTGAACTCAGCAGACAAGCTGGCCATGTGATTCCAGATGTTTCTGGTTTTTTGGGGCAGGGGACCTCCCAGGAGCAGAATGCCAGCATGTCGGAGGTAGAGAAGCCACCCTTTGACACTGGAAACTCAGTCATCCTAACCCTATAGCTCTGCAAGGAATTGAGTTGGATCCTCAAGGGCAGATGGGCTAAACAGATCCATGTTGTCAACTTCCTTAGCCAATTGCATCTGCCAAAAATCTCATGTTTAACTTGTGCACACACACACATACACACAGAACATATTTCTAAACCAAGAGGAAAATTAAAAAGCCAAAAAAAACCCTTCTTTTTTCTTCTGAAAACCTTATGCAGAAAACCAGCTGCACTCATTTGTGCTATGAACCAGCTGAGTCAGCCCTTAGATCGAGCCATAATTAATTTGTGCACACGGTGTAACCAACAAAGAATGGCAACAGATAGAAGAATGGACTGTGTTGAGGGGGATTAGGCTCTAGCAGAAAGGGTGCCTGAAAGAGAGAGAGCCTGATGACAGCTAATTGCTGCCGGGAGGACTAAAATAATGGGCAGCCTGCAAGAGAAAGAGAAAAGAAAGGGCTGGTGGAAGTAGTCATCAGGTGTTTGCAGTGATGAAGTTCATTGCCCGCACTGTTTACTCTGGTGTTCAGCCTTAATGCCCATTTGGAACTGGCACAGTGAGGAGCCTTGTTAAAATAATATCGTCTGAGTGTGTCATGTATTGATGGAGTCAGAACTCCATGCAAATGTCCCTTTCACAGGGGATGTTCAGTCTGACTGGCGTGTAGGGATCAGGCACTGAGCCTTGGAAAGAGCTGAAGAGCCTGATGTTTTCGCACAGCAGCTCCTGTGGACACAACATCTGTGCTTAATACAGCTTCCTCTAATGGCAACTGTTTAAGTGGGTGATGTCTGAAGAGATTTTTGCCCTTCTAAGATTTGTTCATTTTGTTAACATCCTCTTTTTCATCCAGGAAACATGGCACAGTGTTAGTAAACAACTAGTAACCTAAACATTACTCTGCACTGTTTTAAACCCACCTTGCTAGAAGTGGAAATAAATTAAACATACTTCTGTGGCTCCATTTCTTAAAATCCAAACAATGAATGTTTAATATTTGATAAATATACAACATATTAGGCTACCCTTATGGTTTCTCATGTGTGAATGTGTTAATATTTAATCAGGAAAAACAGTCCAGTACTACTACTGCTCTTGAAGTCGCTGTAAATTGCCAGCAATAAGTACCACTGAAATTCAAGCCCCAGGTGTTGCAAGCTAAGCACTGAAAACTGATGGTCTGCAAAATCCTAACTCTCTGCTCTCATAAATGTTTTCAGTGTTTTGCTTTACATATCCATTACAGCAGGACTGGCTTAAACTTGTTAGCTGAGAATTGTTGAACAGTGATTTGTGGAGAAATGAGTAGCAATTCCAACACAAACCAAAATATTTTCTGTGATTAGAAAGTCATCCCCGTTAGAAAAAGACATGAGAATGCCGTACATAATGTGTATGTAGACAAGCCATAGAAACATGTGTTCATGTATTTAGAGATATATGAATGTTTCATCAACAATAAATGTCATCAGTGACTGATAATAGACAAGGGAAGCTATCAGATATTTAAGAATTAATGCTTACAAAATAAGAGAATAAAAAGAAAATCCTACTGTTCATGGAGTTCCAGTAAGAGGTAAGGGTAGAACAGCTATCAAATACAGTGTAAAAGCTATCATCAACTTGCATGAATGTTAAACCAAATCAAGTATAATAAGGCAATTTGAATCAACATGACTGGAAAACCTACATCCACCATATATCAAAGTTAGCTCATGAATTTCTTGGTCACTATTCTTGATTTGTAAGAAACATAGATGTGCTGTCCTGATATGAAAAAAGATAAACAGTGTATTTTGAGTATTCAAACTGGCTAGTCTTCTGATCAAAGCCTTGGAAAATCTTGTATCATGCATAGTCAAATAACAAATTAAAACAGGTTTACATAATCAATGCCAGCTGATGAAGTTAACTGTATTGACGTCATATACAATGTAGGGGCTCAGTACCACATTACATTCTGGTTAAAAATAGTTTCATAAAAAATATCATGGAGCCCATATGAAAGAAATTAAACTGGTCTGCAAACACAAATTTCTAATGGAAAATCTACATCAAAAAAGGGGCAAAAAGTCTAGTTAGGTCCTGCCAGGTCCTGTTCATGGATGATATATACCCATTTTCTGTTGTGATATAGAAGAAGGCATAAAATCATTGCTTATGATGATGATTAAAAAAATAATTGAATGACAATAAAACTATGATGAAAAGATTGCCTGACAATCAACTTCCTTTGCGTGGAGTGTGGAACAAACTAAGATCTTAGAATCTGTCTTCATGAACTTATACCGTGAAGGATAAACTTATACATTCTGCATTAAAGAAATAAAACAATAATTTGACTACATTTACTTTAATATCTCATTTTAATGTTAGTTGCTTTTTTAACTCAAAAAACCCCTCCCAATCAGAAAGGCAAGTATCTTGCTCTCAAACTGTAAAGCTTAGCATTTCCTCTCACATCTTTCTTCCAGAATGTAACTCCAGGAAAACCTTTATGATTCTGATAGAAATGAGTGTTCAGATGGAATATGAGTCCATCAATTTTTCTCCAATTAGTCCTGCTAATGTAGGACTACAAAGTAGGTCATGCATACCAGATGGGCGGCATTGATCTGGAATTAGGTGACATGGAAAAGAATCCAGACCCACAGTAGCGAATCAGCTAGGTATGAATGAGGCATATCAGCTCAGGGTTGGAAGAGAGACAGCATTGTTTAAAGTTGTATAATCCACTGTACAAAAAGCAAACTGAAAAACTACAGAAATTATAGAAAAGTCACCAGAATTATTTGAAGTCTGAAACATTGCAAATATGCAGGTTATGGTTAGGCCATTTCTTAAGCTTTCCTTGGATAAATAAAACATTAAGCTTCCAGAGGAAGACATTCTGAAGTTGTATAGCGATTTAATCTCGCACAATTTTTTTCCCGATATTTCAAATTCCCCCAAAATACAGCAAAGCTGAAAATATATTAATATGACTTGAAATGGTGACTTTGAAATAGTGACAAACATAATGACTACAACTTCACGGACAAATCCCTGGCCCCAACAGCAAGTAACGCAGGACAGTTATGTCCATAAAGCTAACCTCATTTACACCCCGTTGTCCACAAATCCCCATCAAGCCTATTGGGAGCAGACCACAGCTTGTGTCCTCTCCTGAATGTGCCAGGGCAGTGCTTGGATGAATGGGGCACTGACTAAAGCTGTGCCAAGAAGCATAGTAACAATTAAACAGTATGGAAAAGTTCGATTTAAGTTTAAATATAGTAAGTTTACTAGGCCAGAGGCAGTCAATGCAGTCACATAAAATTAGCCTCCCTTCTCCTTTATGTTTTTCCCTGTTCACTATTGATTGTCCTATACTTAGAACCCATTTGTCCTCATGGCTGACCAACACCACCACCAAAATGGTTAAGGATGGTGTTCTGATCTCAGGTTTGTCATTAACTTGGTGCATGGCTTTGGGCTACTAAATTAAGCTGTTTCACCAAATTCTGCCTACCTGATCTAGACATGAAGTGTGCTAGCTCTCCCCAGGATGATCCTGTTCCTCTAGTGCTACACTACAAACCTGGGTGAGGTTCCTCACTGGATGATGTGAACTGAGTAGGATGGATCCAGACCTTTGTGTCTTACATTGTTTATCTGTAAAAAAGACACTGAGTTACCTTCCTGAGGTGATGAGAAAAATTAATTGCTGTTTTCCAGTCTCAGAGAATTTTCCATGAATAAACCTTGTACAGCTGCTGAATGTTTCTTCTTTGCTAGGTAGTGATAGTGTGCTTTATGGTTTTGCAGCAGAGCAATTTTGTATTAGCAGATTTCAGTCAGTTATTCAAATTATTTTCCGATGAAATTAATATACTTAATAAAGCGTAGACAGTTTCAACACCAAGCAAAGGTACTTAAACCACATATAGATAATGTCCTTTTACAGAAATCCTGTCAAATCCACTCTCTTCCCAAGGAATTTCTGTCTTGGCAAGTGATCTTCATCGCCAGCTGCAGTAGCATGCTCTGCCTGAATCACTAGTATAGCGCTAAGCCCTCTCTACCTGAGAGAGCCCTGATCCAAAGGTTAGACACACCAATAACAGCCTCAGATGTTTTCTTCTGCAAAGAAACAAATTGGTTTTATATCTGTCCTTCGGCTGCCTTGGCTCAGCTTGGGTCCCCCAGGGTATATTGAGCTAGCGGGCTTGGGCAGTGAACTTCCTCCCTCCTGCCAGATTGAGGCAGCATCCAACAGTTTGCACAGCTCTGACTGCAAGATGGTCTTTTTTACGTGGATGTAATGGATGAGGACTCAGGGGCAAACGGTTGACCATTTCATAACACAGGCCCTGTGATATGCAAAGCTTTCATGGAATAAGGACTTATGCTTGATTTCAACTCTGCACTCTCTGTCTGTTCTAATATCCTTTCAAATTGTGTGACAGGGTTGAGAGACACGGCAAGAGGAAAGTGCGTTAAGAGGTTTACAATAGTTCTCTTTTTTCCAGGAGCAGCGTTAACAAGAAAAGACCATGTTCCTGGCACAGTCCCATAGTAGACATTAATCTCATCCCTCTGGGATGATAAGGGAATGAGACCCTTGAAGACTCAGTGTCTTTTCTGAGAATTACTTATAATAGTTCAGCTAAAATGATCAAACTGACCAAATCATGGACCAGCACAAACCAGAAGTGTCCTATTTAAATAGTTTGTTTTTTGCTTTCTCTATAAAAAAAAAAAAAAAGTTTTTGAATGCTCTCTTTCAGTTTAATCATCCTTGCATGTTTTTCTAGGGTGCTTGTGCAAACATTTGTGAAACACTTGGTATTCTCTTTTCTAATGTGACCTAGTGGCAAAAGCTTATCAACGTTTCTCAAGAGACTTTGAAGCTAAAAGCACCAAGGCTTTCAGTGGAAATGCAAGCAATCGTTTTTATATGTTGGCATTTTTTTCTCCATAGACCTGGAAAGCAATGTGATAATGAAAGGTTTATTTGTGATGGCTAGATGAACAAGGTGCAGTTGAATAGAGGGCAAATGTTCTGTGGTTTCACTCTGTTCCTCAAGTTGCTTTTCTTTGTCTGAAGACATTAACACTTGTGTTGGTTTTGGTTACTTGGCACAGTTCTCATCTTGATATATCAGATTTTCTCATTCTCTTGGCTCTTGCCTATTTAATACATCTCTTTTGGTGATTAATCCTGTGGACTCCACTATCAAAAAATCCTTCAGCCAGGCAGCAGTTGGAATGAAAAGCTCAGGGCTCTGCCATCGAACCCTGATCGCAGGACTAGGAAAGGAAATAAGAGGATTTGCAGGTTCTGATGTGTACCTCTTTTTCTGTATATATTTATCATATTGACATCTAAAAGAAAAAAAAATCATGTTGTCTTGTTACTGAAAGGGTACACAACAGAAATCAATTTAGAGAAAAATGTGGTTATGGAAAAATCGACAAAAATATATTCACAGAATACAACCCATGGATTCTGTATAAGCTCAGAATTATATCTGATCACCTGTCATATACATCCTTCTTTTTAGAATGATAAGATCTCTAAGTCTCTTTAATCCCACTTGTTTTAAAATCTCAGATTGGCTATTTACTTAATTATCCAAAATGGAAGAAGAGACTTAGGCTTCATTCATTAGGTGCAAATGTTCAAGTCAGCATGAACTGTGTGACGTGCAGTGAACACAAGCCAACCTGTTACGGAGGTGATCATCAATGCCTGGATACTTCAGGCAGGTAACTGTATTTACAAGTACTTTCTGGCACATATAAAAGCTATTTTAAATATTAAAATGTTATTTTTCATCTAAGCAAAGAAAGTACATAATGCAAGAGAGATTAATAATTACTCATTAGTATTTATGGAGGGCTAATATATTGTTATGAAGCCAAATACTATTTTTACATATTCCAGTAACTCAATGTTATTTCATTTTCAAATTGATATTGAAAGGGTTTTGGTTTGCTGCATATTTTGACTATTATGTGCTATAATACGTGATGGGACATATAAAAGTGCTATGTGAATAGATGATATCATTACCAGGAGTCTTGTCAGTTGGTGATATGATTGAAAGATAAAACCAACAAATGAATTTAAGTTGTTGGACAGATACGAGATCCTTGCGTTTTTATCCTTTCATTGCTTTAGTTTTGTTTTTATCATATTTCTTTTGCTTACATGGCTTGCTAACTATATAGTTTCTATAGCAACATCCATTGACCGTTGAAATAATGAAAGCCACAGCAACTCTCCTGCAGTGAAATCCCTCATGCTGACAAGAACAACTCCTATTGTCTTTGTCCAGTGTTGCCTGTTACATGACTGATTCATTTGTCAACATACTCGAGACATTTGCTAATTACTTCTGAATTTGACTAATGTAGACAAGACATCTAAGCCTTAGTGTACCTGCAGACTAACATTATAACAAAGAGTTAAAATAGGAATCTTTTTTGTGGGCCAGAAATATAATTTCTTAACTGTGGAAGGATTTCAAGTATGTATTTCTGATGGTTAGAGGAAAGAACTGTTTGAATTTTGAAAAATAAAACCAATGAAACAAATGATAGTTTCTTTAACTTAATTTTAAAGTTTTTTTAAGGCTATCTCTCTGAACTACTGTATTTTATGGCTCTTGAATTTGATTCCAAATCAGCAGCAAACAGGATCAATGCCTGGATGCTGGACCTGAGGGAAGGACGTAGGAGGAGCAGGAAGTGGTTCTGGTCATTCGGTAGGTAGCACTTAAGTTTTGTATCTCACTGAATCAACGGTTCATCATGAAGCTAGCGGGCCCTTTACTGATGGAGGTGCCATCTTCCAGCTGAAACAGAGAACTAACCACTGATGCTAGCTAAAGAGCCTTTAGCACTTTCTGTGTTAATGTAATGGTGCCAACCATTGTGCCATGCAAGTAATTGTGTTTTTCCAAATTAAATTCTCCAAAAGGCTATACTATATAAAGTAGGAGTGACCTGTTCATGGCTTTTAGTCAGATGTAGATCTTCCGGTATTGAAGGGAAGCTTCCAGACCGCATGCTACCTGTACAATGAAGGATGGAGGCTACATACTCTAGACTCCTGGTTATGCGGGTAAGCAAGCCTGCGGAGGCTTCTGCCTTGCCCTGCTCTGGCTCACCCCAACCCCCTCTAGGTAGAGAAACAGTGAAATCTTTGGAGAGCAACTGTGATCTTTTGCCTATGGACCACTTTCCAAAACTTTTCTTTTCCCTAGCTCTCCAATCTGTGTGGCTGCTGGCAGTGTGAGTGCACTGGTATGAGACTAAGAAGCATGATAATAATGGCTGTTTCTGATATAGAGTGATGATACCCTGCTTAGTTCCTTCTCTTAGAGTGGTATGCTTTCTTGCTGTGCACTATTAATTACTGTATGCACTCTGGAGCTGGATGTAAAACTTACCTACTTTTGTAAGATTTAATGCCGACGAACTCATTTCAATGCTGGTGGAATTGCTGACCATTAATCAAGATCAAATCATAAGTCCTGGTATTGTAAAGGCACTTGACATTTTTCAGTGACTTTTTTCCCTTTTAAAAAGATTGGTTTGAAACCAATCCAGACACCACAAAAGTTATTTATTGTGTCCTTTTTGATTTGCCTCAACAACGCAAAATATGACATTTAGGTTTTTTTATTTGATTGCTGGCATGATTTATCCCTTTTTAAAGTAGCAAAGTAAAGGAAAATGTAGGGACAGGAGTAAAACCTAAAAGAGTCAAAATACGTAGACAATTTAATTATTTATGTAACACTTTCACTGAACACATTTTCTGATTTCATTTTGCAGAACAGCAATGCAAAAGGCTGTGCAGATGAGCAATGCTGTCAGCCTGGTCAGCACAAAGCAGCATTGCTGAGAAGGCCAAGTAGAGAGAACTTAACTGAGAGGATATTAAGTTCTGCAGAAGGTTAATTGCTGTTCTCTGTAAGGCTACGCTAATTGATAATGTTTTGGGGTGTTTTTTTTCTGGTCATATGACTTGCCTCTCTTTATAGAAAGGATAAAACACAAGCAGCAAAACAAATATGGTGATATGTGGAAAGGTAATATTTTATTTGGTCATAGCTGGTTTAATAATTAGCTTTGGTTCATCTTCCAACTGGGTTCATGAAACACATTGTTTGACTTGGCTTTTTTTTAATATGGAAGAGCTTTCACTGCAACTGGCCAGCTTCGAACTTTATAGGTCTTCAGCTCAGCAGTGGTCATGACTGATAAGGAACTGAGTCATACAGGGAAAAACACAGAAAATTCTCTAATGGGGCAGCTCCTGCCTTGAATGGGACATCACAGGGCTCAGAGGAACTCAGCAGGAACTGAGAGAGCTTGTGAATCTGGGAATAAGCTGACATTAATCTTTATTCCTGAGGTTAGCAGGCACTGGCAGCCACTGCCTTGGACGTGTTATAGCCAGTGGTCTCCTGCAAGGTCTCTTAGCTCCCAGTAGGTTTGGGACCATATTCTTGCACTACCCCCTAGCACTAATTACTGGGTACAGATAGGTTTGAATCAGCCTGTTGTGATAACTGTGGGCTAAATGAGCCTAAATCCCCAAAGTGCTGTGGGGATGTTGAAATGCTTATTGGGTTTCAAAAGGAAAGTTCTGACCAGCTCCAATTTTTAAAGGGAAAACACAAGTACTTTAGGCATGTGATGTATGAGGAAGTAGTTATTTGCTGGTTCTGATTATCTCCATTTAGTAGTGGACTTGAATCCCTAAAGTCCATACCGGTCCTCCACTTCATGTGTTTAATCTAACAGTAGATAAATCAGAAAAGTATGCTTGAGTGCATATGAGATCGGGTTAACACCTATAGAGATGTAAGGTCAGAAGAGGAAAGGCCAAAATCTGCTGTCACGCATTTGGTTGAAAGTAAATAACTTTATCTGCTTCTTTGGAGGTGCTCTGAATTGGTGTGTCCAAACCCAGCATTTCACTCCATATCTGCAAAGTGAAACAACATCTTAGATTTTCCCTGCTTGAATATCTCAAACTTTTATTTTAGCTTTAACAAATTTAAAGATATTTCTCTTTCTACGTAGGCCAGCAAAAGGTGATTGTACTACCTCTATTATTGGATAATATAGCTGGGATCTGAAGCTCTTTATCTGGATTCATGGAAAAGCCCTTTTTTCAAATAATTTGTTGCCACCATCTCAAACAATTTCAGATAAGCCTTTCACGAGGGAAAAACAGGGTCTTCAATAAACTGCTTAGTATTGCTTTAATGCAATTGATTTTTGTGTTAGAGCTTGGTAAGCTCGTAAGAATGTAAAACCCATCAGGCTTTTAACATACAAATGTTCAACACTCAGCTTTGCACCAGTTTTCATGTGAAATAAGCCAGCAGAAGTAAGCAGGATTGCACAGGTGTAATTCACCAAAGAGTGTGATCTAACTGGTTTGCTTTACCTGTCACATCAAATACACTCCTTAGAGTAAGTCAATCTCAAGTTCAGTGGTGAAAATGTGCTAAATTTATTAGTAGCATGGATTCTTCTCAAGGTTTATGCCATACTAGCCAAAATCAGCTACGGTCTCTTCAGTTTATTAATGTTGTATTTGGACAGATGATTGTTCACTTGAGTATTTTGAAACAGGAGTCAGTTACTGTCCAGACTCTGTTCAATCGATTTCATGGCTTGGATACATTGTCCTTAGCTAACGGGTATCAACTTAATTGCTGCATGGAAATGTTCCTCTGCTGTACAATTCTTGCCATGGTGGTATGCTGTTTTCAGTAATCGTCTCTCAGGAGTATGTTGATGCTAATTTATATATTTAAATTCATTCATAACTAGCTGACCGTTTACTGGGGCATGAAAATCGAGAATTTAATTTAATTTTTTTCAGATGAGCTTGTCAAATCTGTTTATCACACAGTAAGATTTTATGGGCATAAATGTCTAAATTTACAAATTACTTACACTGATAGACCTTTGGGCCAAAAAAAGTACAGTAAATATTTTGGATATTCAGCCTTGATGGATATAGTCTGGTAAATATTTTACTGGAGGAAAAAAACCCTAGCATAGTGTTTAGTGTTACATCACTGTTACGTTCATGTTTAGTTCAGTTTCAAAATAAGTAACAGTCATTAGGAATCTTTGATAATAAAAATCTAAGCTGAACTTTGTCTTTAAGTTGATGTCTCTCCTTTTCATAGACTAATGTAATATATTGAATATAATATTACCTACTGAACCTTTAAAGTCGTATTTTCACTAAAACAAGCTTGCATTGAATCTACAGCAGTTCTGATGCATCTGAAAACATTCATGAAGCTGTAGTATATTAAATCGATACACCGGAGTGCTTCAAAATTGTTCAACCTCCCTTCTTAGGTGATGCTTATATGTTCTTCTCAACGCTTAAAGATGATTCTCTCTGCTTATTAGACATATTCATCTTATGGTGAAAAGAGCTGCCAGAGAAGACACTGGACACAGAGGGAGCCCAGGTGATTCACTCGGACTGGGCACCTAACTTCCTCATGGATGAACCTAAGTGATACAAACTACATGCTATAAGATGAACACACAAACAAGAGTATCTCTTGGCGGTTGTATTTTTGACATGGAGGGAAGGTAACTGTAGTTTTGTTTTCTTCTTCCAAACAGACTGGATGTTTTCATACCAATCCGGAGCTGGGGTGGCAGGAAAAAAGTAAGAGGACGGGTCTGTTGGTAAAGCCCATAGCCTGAAAGCAGAGCCCCGTGCTCCGCTCCTGGTTTTACCTCACACCATAGCATCATTTCTCTAGCATCTCTGTTTTCCTTCCCTTTCCATAAAATGTGGGTAGCAATGCTATCCTGCAGTAAACCACAGATATGTAAGAGTGCATTAAGCTTCTTGTATGACAGTTCTCATGCAAGTGCTAAATATTCTGTTATGTAATATGGATGTTCTTGCATGTGGTTGTCTTTTGATGTTAAGGAAAGACTGAAGCAGTTTAAATACAGCACAGATTTACGGATGGGTAATATGGAGACAAATGATAAGGCAGTCCATCTGCTGCCCTCACTGAAAACATTTTCCGTTTCAGGCAATTTATATTTTAATACAGATAGTTTCCACACAGTATAAGTTTTTCTACAATTCTGTAAGACAAATTGGATCCAAAAGTAAATGGCCTGCATTTCCATCCATAAAATGGATTGTTTCTAGATTACGGACAAGACAACCAGTTCAATGCCACTGGTAGAAGACAAAGAGGCTCTTGAGAGATCTAAGTAGTCCATTCACCAGTACTCTCTGGCCCATACCCAGCTATGAA
Source organism: Burhinus oedicnemus (assembly GCA_008921705.1). Taxonomy (NCBI): domain Eukaryota; kingdom Metazoa; phylum Chordata; class Aves; order Charadriiformes; family Burhinidae; genus Burhinus; species Burhinus oedicnemus. The sequence goes on from VFFE01007208.1 coordinate 532,096, forward strand.
CTGGCTTCCCTCTTGTCAGATTTTTATGACAACCAATTAAATCAATATGACTGTCGAGACATATGGCAACAATAACGCTCTGAGTTTCTGCCCATTACCACTCCAGCAGGAAACCAAGAACACACAGTATTTGTTATTGCTTATTGCAGGGATTCACTGAAGAATATCTCCTTCTTAAATAATAGATTCACTGTGACTGTGTCAAAGGCAATCAATACTGTGGATGCTATCTGTGGAGCTGCTAACATATCAGCGTGCAGATGGAGTTCTCCTGCTTTTCTGCTGTCTGGAGCCATATTCAGAAAATGTTGCTGGAATCTTAATGCGCATCTGTTCTTGCCAAGACATATTTTAAAATATTAGATATTAATCTTCCTACAGAGAACCCTCTGAGACAAGCCTACACTAATGTGCATTTCTGGGGTTTCTGCTTCATGGATGACTAGACATTTGAGTGGTGCAGACTGTGGTGAGAATTCACTAAACAAAACTTCTTTCAGTGAGCACATTAGAGTCGTGATTTGTAGCCTTTATCAGCCATGAATTTATTTTGGAAAATATGCATTTTGCTCCCTGTATTTCTAGGTCCTGACAGATTTTTCTTCAGATGATGCCGTGTTGGTAGAGCTCGACAGGGAATTTTAGTGCAAGGCTGTTTCAGTGAAAGGTTTGACTCTGGAATTTCCATTTCTGCTTGGTTCAGTGCATAAAATGGACACGGTCCAAAGTCTCTGGGTTTTCTGATTAGTCATTCTTAAGTACGGCTAATGACCAAAGAGACTGTTTGGGGATTCCCCTCCGCCTCTTTTTTTTTGGCAGGAGCTGTTGTTTTGTTGCTATGTTGGGAGGAGAGAGGTCTATTTTTTACTGTAACTGTGATTTATATGATATGATATACGCATGTGCTCCCAAGGCGGAACAAGTGTAGACATATTTAAGAGGAAGAAAACCCATGGGACCGCACTGCATAAGATGACCATGAAGTTGAGACATGGGAAATGCGGTGATATTAGATCCACAGAGAGCTGTATGACACTGCAGTTAAATGACTGCTGGTACCTCAGCTGGCTAGCTTCTGCATCTGTATCCTAATTTTAGAATAATAAGTAGATATCCAAAGAAGCATAACAGCCCTCCTGTGCCAATGACTGACAGGGCCTTTTTGATGTTCCTTCTAATTCTTAAGTTGTTATTAATCTCAATCACAGAGGCATAAATTTGTGCATTAGTGTGTGATTACAACTTCTCTTGTGTGTATGATCACAAACGATTTTAATTTAGAAAATATACACTTTAAAACTACTATATAGTAGTTTTATATTATGGGTAAGGAACATGCGGACTTGTAATTTTGAAATTAATTTTTCAGGTATCTTTTTAATGCTTTGCTACGATTTCAGTCTGGCATCTTTCAGGTTGGGACTCAAAGTCTTCAAGAAGATGTATTTGTTTATACATTTCACTTAAAGATAAGCAACAACTTGAAATGTACTTAGTCCTTGCTATTGCAATAATCTGATGGTTCTTAGATCAGCTGAATCTATGAGTGGAAATAAGGCAATGTTTTTTATGAGTTTATGGGAAAGTTTGAGACCACTTTAAAGCTTATTTTCTTCTTTTTTTTCAAAATTCAAATAACACCCCAGCACCCCACCCCCGCAAATATTAAAGTTCAGCAGCAAATTAATTCTAAAGTTTTGGCTTGGTTGCTCCTAACCAAGTTGTGGGAGTTCATGTGATTAGGAGGGAACAAAACCTTTTGGATAGAGCCAGTCATTCGTGTTTTTAACGGATGTCAGGTGTCAGCTTCCTTCAAGGCTTACTCCACCAATAAGAATAGAATTAGTTAGAGAATAAATTATTTTTCAACATGCAAAAAAGATGATATCTTCTGATCCAAAATAAAAACCTGCAGACTAGGCTTTAAGCACACTTAAAAGGTGAGAGATTATCTGCAGCATTATATAGCTCTAGAGGCACCTACAGCTTTCTAGATATCTTGCTGATGGTTTTGAAATTTTGCTAGATATCTTAAGTTCACATCTTATACATATGCATGAATGCTTTGACTTGAGCAACTGGGTGACCAAATTCCCTCTCGATTTTATCATGATCCATCTGGAAAGCAGACAAACACGTGAATACATTAGCCCTGAGAAACACCAGACTCTACGCTGGTATCACTGAGTCTAGCATAGAGAGCACAAACCCCATTTTGGCTACAAAAGACTAACAGAGGGAACATTGCTGAAGGGAAAAAGTAGAGGGTTAAAGTGTGGGTCTGCTTTTACATAATGACATAGTGGTTTGAGCAACTGCCTAGGAAGGCAGAAACTGAGGGTCAGTTCCCTTCATAGCCTGAGAACATAAAAATTTCTTACATCTTCGACTTGCCAAGTATGTGTTGCACTCAATCCAGACAATGTTTCAGAGGCATCCTTCTCTCATCTGACTGGCACCGGCCACATGGGCGTGGAGTGCACCAGTCATGGAGTTAGAAGACAAACAAGCCAGGAGGAACAAGACTTGGAACTGTTGGTGGTGTGATGGCTAGGATATTCAGACTGGCCAGAAGATGTCTTAGTTCTGGCTTGCACTCTGAGCACCATTTCTGTAGGGAGCAATTGATTAAAATATAAATTCCACTTAATTCTGAATTAGTTCCATATACCAAATATAGGACTAGATTCTGAGAGCAGAGTGCTTCTGCACAAGTCCAGAAGGTAAGGTGAAGGAAGGCACGTCAGAAGTTTTTCAAAATCTCTTCTGCGTCATAGCTCTTAAGAAGGTGGCGAAATTGCTTTATATACCGTCAGGCTTTCTTGAGCTGTTTTTTCTCGGACTAGGCACCATGGTAGCACCTAACTCAGTCTAGCAAGTCTGAAGCCTGTCTTTGTTAATGTCTTAAAATCTAAGTTGAGTGTGTAATGTGGACATTTTTGACTTTTCTGTGACATTTAGTTAATCTGTTTTCTGAAGGTGTCCCACTCATTCTCTTCAGTATGCTAAGGCTATTAATCAGAAAGTTCTGGTAGCTGATTTAATGTGTTTGGATGATAGTTTCAAAACAGGGTGTTATTTTGTAAACTGACTATTATCTATAATTACAAAAGAATATTTAAAGGTTATTTTAAAGCACATTAATGCTTTTAAAATATTGTGGATAAGAAGGGACTAGTTCTACACATTTTACTGATTACTTTCATAACATTTTTTGAAAGGATAGAAATTTTCATACCTATTTAAATGGCTTTTTTAATCTGGTAAAACACAGATTTCTTTTTAGGAAGTTCTTTCTTACAGAAAGAGTTTTCAAATATGCATTTCAAAAGCACCACATGTAAAACATCATTACAGTATTTCATATTAACATTCCTGCCTCTTAAATTTTTACCTCTATCAGATCACATGAAGGGAAGGCTTTGTGTTTGGAATCATCATTTCTCTGAACCTCTTTGACATTCTAGAGATGTCAGCCTCCCCTGGAGTACGTCTCTGATAGTCCATCTAATTCCTTTGTTTCACAAGGGAACTGAGCTGAGCATGGCTTTGTGATTTTTTGTTCTTGAAGTACTATAAAGAAATAGATAATGATGGTGTGCAGCGTTCTATACCGAATGTTGGTGGCTACTCAGATCAAAGCAGGGAATTGCTTTCTCATCCACTGCTTTAGAAAAACACTCATCTAAATGGTTGGGGGAAAAAGGGCATTTTCATAGCTGCTTGCTACGCATGCATGCTTTGTTGTATTTGACCAAGCTTAACATTGTTGTCAGTTTTCATAGGTGAATGAGAAAAATAAATATTTCCACTTATGCTTATGCTTCTAACATAATATTTATATTATTTAATTAAATTTGTCATTCCAGTCTCATTATCAGTGTCATTCCACCACGAAAATGCTAACATACTGATTTTCTTTTTCTGCATTGTTTCACAGCACTCCACTTTGCAGTGTGTAGCCAATTAGCCTTTGTTTTCATAGAGATAAACTACTTCATTGCCACTGTAGAACTTCAGAATGGCTTGCAACAACACTGAAGAAATAACCAAGAACAATGCAAATTCAAGTAATGATAAAATACATATATTACATAATAAAATATATTATGCTGAAATCTTATTCCAGCTATCTTAGAATGGCTCTCATTTTCATCAAAAAGCTTTCAGTACTTCAAAGAAGGTAGTGCCAGGTACTTGCCAGGAAACCAAGAAAACCCTCTCCCAGATAGATGTTGTCAAAGGAGCGCATGGGGTGAATCCATATGAAAAACATCATCTTTAAATGTTGGATATTTATTTCTATGAATTCAGACTCTTTCTTGGAAATTATTATGGTAGAAGGCCACATTTCTAATATTTGATTTTCATCTTCTCTAACTTAAAATGTCTAGTTATATACAGTGTATAGCCTAGTGGGGTGCACCTAAAAGTACAGACCTAGTTAGAGAACAGAGCAGCTGTTCACAACAGGTCACAAGAAGCCAAAACCAAACTGATTTATGTCTGTTTCCCCAGTTACAGGAATCTGGCTATTATTTGTTATTCATGCCTGTATCATTTCTGTAAAGAGATACAATATGAAACGTACGCTTCTAAAAAATTCTTTCCCCAAGAGGCACAGAAGGGCTCATAAGTGCATAAAATGCTGTCCAAATTAAGCTGCTAAGCATGGGAGTATGAAACATAATTTGAAAAAAACCGACAATGAAACCTTTCTTTCCCAGTACCTTAGCAATGATTTCATATGACTACTTCTAATAACTCTTTAGGACATGACTGACTGAGCAAGGAGGAAAAGATCGAGAGCTACTACTGCCATAAGCACACTCTGATGGTTAATTCACAGTATTTTTGCTAGATGCCTACAAGAGTTTAATCTCAAAGTGAAAAATATTAACGGTCACTTCCCACTTTTTGATCCTTGGAGAGCTGTACAGCAGGAAAATGTGGTTAACAAAAAGTGTAACAGGTTGGTTAGTTGTTGACTGAGAGATTTTGGTGGTCAATGAGGAAGGTATCGGGGGGGAAAAAAACTTAGAAAGAAATCTTTCTTTTTAGATTTTGAGAAAGATGTGGAATTAAGACTTAGAAATTTTCCTCTCTCCAGACTATTAAATCCCACCCATTTTTGACTCCACCATGTAGATGATGTTCTGCATTTTACACAATAAATAAGTACAAGGAACATGGAGTCTTTTTTGTGGTTAGTGAAGGGGCTGATTACTTCTCCAGAGTTAACTCAAGAAAAAATATGTAGTTTTGAAAACCTAAATAGTTGCTGGCTTAAAAGGTGCAATAATACGAGGACATGATGTCATAAAGAATTTGGGCATTGCCTCCTTTCTTTGAGAGGTGCCTATTAGAAAATATTTTTAAAAAGAAGTTTACATTTCCAAAAAATTTTAAATAACCATTTAAACAACAAACCAAGCTGAGTAGTCCAATTCTACATTAGAGACCAATTTTTCAATTAAATTGTAAGTTCAGTAGGATGTGTGTTCACGTTTAGTGTCATATCCGTCTAAATTTGCCAGCTACTTTTAGTTGCTTGCAAAATTAGAGTATTTGTATAAGCCTAATTGGTTATGCAGACAGCCAATCATTAAATGATTTAGCTGACGCTAGAGTTGCAGCCCTAGATTACCATCTGCATTAGAAAATGAGATACTTTTAGGAACTTTGTCATAAAGAGTTAAATCCTCAGTTTTGCAGGCTACAGGCTTGACTTGACTCATCTGAGCAGTTCTTACACACTTGGGCTGAGTTCAAATAGCAGTATACTGCTCTGAGTCCATTGTCTTAGTGGAGTTTCTCCTGGTTTAAGGTTGCATAGGAAAGATGCAAATCAGCTGGATGGCTCTGCCTGTGCAGCCAAGGGCATCCCACCCAGGGAGCAATGCCTTGCCTCCAAACCAAATGGTGTAAGGTGGCTCCTAACTGTCTTTTCTTGAGCAAAGTGAGTAACACAATAAGCGTGTGGCCTACACTGTCCTCTGGGCCTGATGTGGTACTCCCATGTTTTCAGATGCTGGTTTTGGGGTGTGTGTCTTTTTCAACAAAAATGCCTTAAACAGTGTGAGGAGTGCCACAGCCACCAGACCAGCGTTTTTGCAGCATGAAGTTGCAGGTAGGTGTTCGAGAAGGTGAGCCAGGCATCCAAGTTGAAGGTGGATGCTGCCCATACCCAGTTCAGTCTTCTTACAGGGATGATGTCCGGGTTAAACCATCCTGGGAGGCATGCACAGCTTGATCGTAGAGGAACTGTCTGGATCACTCTGAAAGAAAGCTTGAGAATAAGTGTGGGAAGTGAGACAATAAGAGGGTGAAACATAGAGGTGGAACACAGAGGTAAAGTATTTGTCAGTGAAGGCTGACCCTGTAAGACTTACTAGTGGCGAGACCAAGGTCTTGTCATATAAATAGAAGTTCTCTTACATAAGGTCCTGCCTCATCAGTAAAGATTGGTACATCTGTTTATTAAGAGGATTGCACGCACACAGACAGTGGAAACTTGCAAAATACAGAGTCACAAGATGCGCTCATTTTCATTTGAAATCACAAAAGTCTGCCAAACAAATATTTTTGTAGTGCATAATTGTGAGTAATTCAAAAGAAAAACTCTGAAAAGGTATTGCCAATGTTTCTAGCTGAACTGTTTTTTTTCCCCAGGCAAGTAATCAGATTTTGGTAATGGTTTAAAATTGCGTGCTTATATGTTACAAATGCTTTTAAAGATTTTAAATCTGTACCTGGTTTATATTCAGATTGTGTCTCTCTGTAATTTAAATCTGGTACGGTAATGAGGAAAATAGTAACCACAATAATCAAAACAAGATCATGGAATAAAAGTGATTAAAGTGAAAATGCAACCTAGCTATATAAAATAGTGCTAACAGTAATAGCTGAAGCAAGGATATTTAAGATCTAAGGATCTTGCATTCTTTTTTTATGATCTAATAGAAGCTACTATTACAGCACTATTGTTTTGCTATAAGGCCTCTAACTAAATGGAAAAATGTTCTTTCCAAAGAACTTTCCTCAGAGACTTAATAAGCTGTTTTAGCCGAAAAGACATCTGATAAAAGTTACAAAATTCTTGTGATAAGTAAAAGTTACCTCTTCTAAAAAACCTCTCTCCTCCCTTCTCTCTCGCTCTTTTCTTTCCTGAGTAACTGTAAATCCATTATGGTCACATTCGCGTACTGCGTGGTAAGCAACTGGGAACTGTTATAAGTTAAAGAACTAGTATTTGGCACTTATGCATGTAACTGAAATACTGTTTCTCCCTGCATAATTCGGGTGTGCTTTTCATCAGCAAGAGTCTGTGTCTGTAGTGTGAAATTCCATTAGCTGATACTGGAATCGCCTTAATGCAATAGCAGCAATATGAAAAGGCTCATGTCTAATTCATTGCAGTACCCCGAAGCCTCCCCCCGCCCCGAAGTATGAAGGCATGATCCTCCTGTAAAAGAATGTTGTGTAGGCCTTCCTCCAGAATACGGGTCTCTGGGATGAAATATGGGACAAGTTCATTTTTTTGTAGACTTCAGGTGCCCCTGACCCCTTGATCTCTTGTATGTCTCTATTTTTTTGGCTTGACAGACCACATGCCAACGTGCAGCCCAGAATTCCTCACCCGCGTGATTTATTGTTTACAGCTGTTCGAGTATTTCAGACATGGCAGCTGCTTTTCAGATGTCCTCAAATTAGAATGAAAGTCTAGATAGAGGTCTTAATGCAAACCTGCGTGCTTGCAGAAAGAAAGGGGAAAAGCTGATGAAAAAATCATCTGAATTCTGCTCTAAAAGCTCTCAATTGATCCTAGCCTTGAGGGCAAAGGAAAATGTTTGGTTTATTTCGTAAGCTCATTAGGTGCGGGAGAGCCTATTTGGCATTTGCTATTGACCGGGCCTGAGCAAAAAGTGATCACTGGCAGGATGCTCAATAAGAGATCAATAACAAGCGTGTGATTGGATTAGCTACTTGATCAATGCTTTGTGCTAATATATTAACAAGCAAATTACCAGGCAGCCCATAAGAGCAGAGTGCTGACTATAATTGTATTACAAACTATCGTGATCTAATGACCCTTGAAGTGCAAAAGGTTATTTATACAGTCAAAAGGCCTAAAAGTACTTTGAGTGATGCTGCATTATTTCAGAAAGAAAATCTTTCCCTCAATTAGCTACCGTTCAATCATGTGATTAAAATAGGTACACGCATTTTGCATTCTCCCAAAATTTTCAGACCAGTTTTAGCCATGATGGTGGGATAGAAAGAGGAGAATGAGTGACAGTATTTCAGTGGGCAATTAAAGGTGACAACACTCACTTCCACAAGAGCTGGGAAATAACTGGAGAGGAGAGTGGGGAAGGAGATGGCTTCTGGGGGGACAGGAGAGCGTTACGAAGCAGCACTGAAGATTGAGTGGCAAGACTGCCATGCAGCTGAAGGAATTGCTTAAAGCCATCTAAGCCTGCAGACTGTGCAAATACTTAAATTTAAATCTGAAAATTCTGTATGAAATTTAGAAGTAAGATGTAAAGTATTGTTAAAACAGCAATCTCACACTCTTCTGTAGAGTCTATGTTGATTTGATTGTCTACCATGAGACCAGAATAAGCTATTTGTTGCTTGGAGTTACATTGCCTGGGTTCTCAGCACACAAACTGTATCTTTTAGGTTTCTGTAAAAGCAGAAAAAGCAGAAAAGCATGTTTAAAAGCAAGATCAATGTGGGTCTTGAGACAAGGGGACAAGCTTGTCATCTAAATTTGGTCCTCACAGTTAAATGGAAAATTAGGAAAAATTATTGTAAAAAACCACCCCAATTCTATTCACTTTCTAGTTAGTTCTCAATTTTCCATTTTATAGTGCAAAAACCATGTCTGTTCTTTGTGGTTGTTATCCCTGATACACAGCAGGAACAAGGCAGGTAAGCACACAAGTGTTCAAAAAAATAAGCAGTCGTGAATTCCTAGACTTCATATTCACCTGGACTGACATTTTAGCTGCAATTTCAGATTTCCAAGCCTTTGCTGTTGCCCTCCCCCTTCCCCTTTGCCTTTCTTCCCTTCCGAGGGGAGGCTGAAACGATGGCAGAGAGCTGTTACTTGGGGGTGGGTGCGGGGCTTTGCTGCGGTGCAGGGGCCGAGGGGCACACCGGCTGCGGCCACCAGCGAGGGGCAAGGCCTGGGTCGGGTTCCCCGCGGTGACCAAGGTCCCTGCGTGGGCTGACAGCGGCCGGCCGCAGCTGACAAAACAAGCTGCCAGGCTGCTACCCTCGGGGTCCCGCTCGGGGGAAGAGGAAGCGCTGTCAATCAATGCACACACACGTAGAGCGGGAAACATGATCGCCGATGGAGCCGCTTCGGGTTTTGATGGGTGCTTGTCAGTGGTTTCTGACTTCTCCGGCGAGCAAGGATGTTTCGCCCAGCGCAGTCGTGGCCAGGCAGGTTACCTGCAGCATCGGTGTGGGGTGGTTCTCCCCGTGTGTGTGCAGATAAAAGGAGCGTGTTTGCCCATTTCCCTTCACTCTGCGTCTTTTTATTTTTTTTATTTTACACAAGGAGCTTCCCACAGATGTCAGATGATGAAACGGGGCTCTCCGATGATGATGGCTTCGAACCATGTGCGATTCATTTGACTTCTCCTTTCTTTCTTTCCCGTTTTAGAATTCCAAAGTGACTGTCTGAAAGTGAATGTTTTCACAGCAACCAACACCTTTACAAACGACTTCAAAGTAATCCATTTCCTTTCCAAAGCCACATGTTAGGGCTTGAAAAAATATCTGCAGTCATTATTTTAAAGCAGGTTGGGAGGAATTAAAAAAAATTTTTTTTCTTTTTTCTTATTTCAGCTACAGGTCTTATTTACCTTAAAAATGTATAGACTCCAGACAATATGATAAAACTAATTGCCTGTGACAGAACAGCTCAGTCAATGGGTCTTCAAGTCATCAGGTCACTCAGCATAATTTCCGCACATACATTATACTTTATGCCTCCACGAGGAAATTACTAAAGGAATATTTTGCCATCCATCCTCCTAAGCAAGCACATCCAAAATCTTGCTTGGCAATATTAGACTTCAACTTGAAGCTGAGGGTAGCAAAGAAGTTAAAGAAAGGGCATAATTTCAAAACAGCGTTGAGCCACTGAACCAGTTCCCATTTTTATTTTAATTGGTTATCACTCCATAGGTCAAAAAGATATACATACTCCTATCACCTGCAGTGTGAGAGAAAGGGAGGGGTCACACATAGCTTGTAGTTTAGCTAGTTCCTATCCATCCTAAAGTTAGGGTCTAAAACTCCTTGGGAGGTTTTTTGTAAGAAATAGATATATGCCATTTAAATTACTATTTTTTGGTGTGTTTTCTCACAGTCATTCTGATAACTACACCTTATAAAATCAATTACTTTTCGGATTTCAAGTTTTCCACAAAGAGTTTTGTCAGGTTATTATAGACTAAGAAGTCTGATAGTTGGGAATGCTGTTCACTTTATGCAGCTTGAACACATCCTAGCAGCTTAAAATAAATATTAACTTTTTTTCCCCTCTAGCAAATCCTCTCTCCCAGTCTTCGCAGGCAACAGGTTCCCTTCCAGTAATAACAGTGATAAGGAAAATTGTAGCTCCTGACTAAGATAAGGTTTGCCAAGAGCATTTTTAATGGCAATTTATAAGTCATTGCCAACTGTAGTCTAATACTGTTAAGTCACAACCTGCAATATAAAACAAACCCACAAAGTGGAGTTAGTCATTACATCTTCAGTGGAGAATAGTGCTTCTTTACTAAAGAGTAAAATGCCATTTAATTCTTAAGCTTCCGTAACTCATCCACAGGTTTATCAAATGCTTAAAATGAGCCGTTAGAGAAAATCCTACATCTTAGCAAAGTTCCATAACGCTATTAGCTCTTCTTGTGAAGCTGTAACATAATACTGCTCTCCATTGCACACAATATGTGGTTAATTGTACTTCTAGGAATAACTGCTAGAGATGTTTCTTCCTAGAAGGACCAGTTGCACAGGGTGAGCCCTACCTTCTTCAGTGAGGGCTGTCTGATGAAAGCTTTAGTGAAAAAGTACCATCCCTATGCCGTGCCTTGCGATGGCTGGTTGGTGAGTCTGAGCTGGGAGAGAGAAGAGTGGGAAGCTGAATGTGAGAAAGGGAAGGAGAGAGAAAAAAAAAAGAATTTGCTAGTTTCTTAACTGTAGGCTAGGCTGGGAGTACTGTATAACAGGCTGGGAAAGATTAATAATATACTGCTAGGCCATTTCAGTGGTGCCACTAAATGGATAAGTTAAAAGAGAAATTGAATTGGAACCTTTTGACTGGTTTATACATTTACTTACACAGTGGCAGCCTTTGAAGCACAATCTGTTATGCTTCAGACAACCAGTTAGATAAAACAGTAGAGTCCCAACCACATACTTTTCAAGGCCATAACCCCACTCTAGCATTGTGGCCTTGGTTTGTATCTCGAGTTAAAATAACTGTGTGTCTCAGGATGGGCATATCCTCTTCTAAGAGCAGAAACAGTCACTGTGTCCTGGGAAACCGTAGAAGCAGTTCTGTCCCCTTCTGATGAGAAAGGAAAAGATTCGTATCGTGCTTATCTCAGCACCTCAGATGATAACATTCAGAGCCTTCCTTTCTCCACCTGACACCATGTCATTCCTCACTGCAATGGCATTATTTTCTGGGCTACAGAAGAAAGTGGTCTTGAGAGTAAAATCCTACTGAGCTGCAAGAGATAGCTTTCTTCTCGTAGAGTTTCTATCTGGGATTGCTTCAAAACCCAGACAGGCATCCCTGAGTTGGTTATAGTTGGCTTGAATTTCAACCCTTCCTTAAAATATGCGGAGAGTGAGAAGATGAAATTTCTTTTGAAATGAAAACTGAGATTGAGACAACTATATGAAGCCAGGAATTTGGACCGCAGGCTAGGCATAAAGTACCTATGCTTTAATCAGGCCTATCTCTAAGCCTGTTTTATGACCATTTCATCCTGGTTCTTTGATGAGACCATTTTAGGGATTCGTTCACATTAAGTCTTGATTTATACTTAAAGAAGTTAACTATTGGCACTGAGAATCAATAGTGCTGTAACTGAACAAGGATGGGTAGTTGTCCCGAATCCTGATTTAGGATCCTGCTGACTACACCAATTTGTTGTGAATGAGTGATTTAGACTGCTTAAAGAACCACTGTCAAAGGTATCAGCAAAAGTGGTTTTATTGAAATATAATGTTGTAAACTTAACAAAGTTTGATGGCAAGATTCAGTCTATTACTGCACAAAGGATGTAACGATGATTCAAAACTACCAAGACAGAATCAAAATTACCAAGACACAAATCAGTTACCATAATACAAGGTTATGCACGATACCAGTCGCTTATCAAAGATCTGCAGTTGGTGAAAGGTCTTCTTGAGAAGTGTCCCAGCTCAAGGGGAGATCACCGCCATGCAGCCAGCTGCTTAGCAGGGAGAGCTCAAAGAAGGCTCACTTAGGCTGTCATATTTATCGAATAAAGTGTTTGGCTTGTAGTCAAAGTACATGCGATGGAAAAAAAATATGCACGAGACTGCTTCACCGCAGAGGACCCTCAGAGAAAAGGAAACCCCTCTACGAGCAAAGGGGATCAAGTTAACCAGGCTAAGGGATTCACGTGGGCAGTGCAGCTCTGAGACCCAGCTTTAACATAAGCTAAGTGACCCTTCTTTCTTCCTTGGCTGACTCTCTCGACGGTCTGGAAATGGATGAGGAAGAAGGGGGTGCTGCAGGGTGAATCCAAAGAGTACATAGGCAAGGTTTATAGAAAAGCCTTACTAAGGTAGCCATCCAGTAGCCAGTGATTGGGATCAGAGTTCTCTGCATGCTCTTTTTTTTTTTAAGCAACAAACCCATATGATTTTTGGCAACAGACCCAAATGATTTTTGGCAACAAACCCAAATACCTTCCTTGTGTGATTGGCCCCCTTGTGAATCCCCTGAGTTGTTAAGAGAGTCTTTCATTGTATTGCCTTTCCTGTAGCTCTAGTTAGAGCTTTTGCCCAGGGATTTCTAACCTGCCAGTGATCCAGCTCTCAGGCATGAAGCACCTGAGTCTCTCATGGCCCAGTTGAGTGCTCTGGGCACTGTTGTTGTTGAGGTAGGTTCTCCCTCAATTCATTCTAATTAAAAAGATGATTTCATTAGTGCAGGATCTGTAATTCTGTTCTGCTCAGTTCCAGCTCACAGCATAGGTCCTTCTAGGTGTCCTTGCCCATGGCAAGGGGGTTGGAACTAGATGATCTTTAATGTCCCTTCCAACCTAAACCATTCTATGATTCTAATATTTTTTCAGTGTCTCCACCTGAAATGGTTGCCGACCTTTTCCTACACACTACACCATCTTTTTGGATCAGGACCTCTGAGTTGTAAAGTAATGATGATAACGATTGTATTGTTGTTATGTTGTCCCAAAAAATCAGTTGTAACTATACAATATTTAAAAACACTTCTATAAAAATATTTTGCATATGCTGTGGGTAGGAAAAAGGACAAAATAAATAGCTGTTAGCATAGAAGAGGTTTTATTCTTTTTCTTTACTACCTGGAACATGATGTGTGCAATTTCCAAAAATACTTGTAAAAACTGACTCTACACATATCCAAAGGTAGAGAAATGGGTATTCTGTGTGTAACAGTGATGACCTGGCAGTTTTGTCTTGCTTTCTCCCTTGCTCATCACAAAACAATTCGGTACAAGGTATCTGTGCCATATACACAGTTTAAGGGGTGCACATCTGCAAAAGTACTATATATAGCAGTGGCATTTCTTACTCTTATTAGTACTTCATTAAAAAATAAATTTAATGGAATTAGTAAACATCAAAGTGTGCAGAATATCCTTGCACATATATCAACATACCAAACAACTTTCCAGTGTTGTTAACTGCAGAAAAATCACTGCCGAGATTTACCAACTCTATACACTTCAAAACAGCTCACTTCAAATCCCCCATTCCTTTGATCAAATACCTGGAAAATATGCCTTAATGCATTGACAGTCTGGAATAATCATGCTTTGGTCATTCTAATGCATAGTTAACGTTCAAAATCACATACAGATTTTTGAGATAAAAAAACTTTCCTCTGTTTTTTCTGTTGGCATTGCATTGTGCTAAGGCAAAAGTTCAGTTGCTTTGCAAATTTGTAAGAAACATTTTCACACTTAACATTCAGAAATTATTTTGCTGGTGATACAGTTGCCCTCCATTGTGGTCAGCATTGCCTCAAGGTTTTCTTGATGAACCTTGATGTACAACTGCATATATATGCCTTTCATTCAGACATCTATTTCTTATTCACTATGTGGTGTGGGGTATCCTACAAAAACTAGTTATGATTGAGGAGGAAGTAGTTAGTTAATAATGGGAAGCAAAGTCCTACAGTCCTTGCACACCCCAAACTGTCTTTACATCTTAGGAATATTCCAATGTGAGCCACTATTTTCCACTGTGTCTTACTGTCGCTAGTTAATGCAATCTCACTGCACATCTATAACGTCAGCAATTATTATTATTAGCTTAATTTCTTATGCAGGAAAACAGACATTGAACATCTGTGCAATTTGTTCAAAGACTTACCTCAGCTGAATGGGAAAGCAATGAAGAACATCCAGATCTATCCTTAACCACATGACAGTCCTGCCAGACGTAAAAAGACATATTGAATTCTACTTAATCACTTCTTGGAGCATGATAAAACATGCACCAATAAACTTTGATGAAATAGACACTTTCAAAGTATTAATGATTGGCTACTGCCATTACTTTATAAGTAATTAGTTATGTTATAAAGACGGAATTGTCCTGCTCATTTGCTATATGGATTTCTCTAGGTATCATGCCTGCATTTCTGTACCAAGGCATTTCTGTGTGAATGTCACTTCTAAAGAATTTGCTATTCTTAACACTAAACAACTAGTTCCTATCTTTCAGATGTTTCATTAATGTCAACTTTTTTTAAAAAAAATGAATACTAGTATATATTGGCTTAATACTTATGGCAAATCGTTGAACTATTCTCATTATTTCCAGTAGATGAATTGATTAAGTAATTTATTCTGAGTATATTAGTCATCCTGCAAACTTTCCAGTGGTCCTTGGTGGAGCCTGCATTCGTAGGAATGCAAGTTTCATACGCAAATCATTTTTATGGGTCTTTCAGCACCCTGTCATTTTTTGTGCAAAATCAATAGAATGTGCACACATCAAACCTCATTTAGATGTGAAAATAGCTTTCATACCCATGAAGAGAAGCCATTTTGGAAAACACAGTGGGTTTTTTTTCCTTCTCAAGTCAAACTTGGCTTCTGAGAACACCCAGGCAGGACTATGAAGTACCTCCAAAAGCATCCCATTATTCCATGTTACTCTCTCTTTACAATGTATGTCTGTATTTATTTATTTGTTTATCCAATGTCTTTCAATGTGTGCAAATATGTACGTTGATTTGGTAGTGCTGTAGTATTTAAAAATGTTCTTTGCATTTCTGAAAACTTTACCTTGTTCTTTGTAATGTACACTGCCATTGTACTACCTGCAATATTTATGCGTTAAGTATGTCAATGAACAAACTTTAGGTATTGTAGAGGGTCTGTGCATTTGTGAATATAATGATCAAGTAGCATTTCTTTTCTAATTTGTATTTGTGGATCATTACCCTGAGGTAAAAGAATATTCACAGTACTATAAAGTATGAGAATGAGCCTACTGAATGAACTACACATCCAGTCTGTGCTTCACTAAGCTTTCTGAACAAGGAATGCTACCGATACTTAGAAAGTTGTACCATATAATGGAATTTCCTTTACTTTTTCATCTTTCTCCTTAGAAACTCAGTTAAAAACTGTTAGAATGCTAAGGTTGGAAAGTGGAAAAATTAAATTTTGGAAGGCTGAGACTGAAAGTAATGAACGCAATCTTAACATTATCCTCTGTACATAAATATTATGTTAAAGACTTTGAAGCTGTGATGTATCCACCTCTGTTCAGGTTCCTGGTTTCGTCCAGCTCACAGATTCAGGGGAAATTATGAAAGAATGTGGCACCTCAGAGATCCTCTGCTTCCCTCCTTCAGTGACTGATTGTGTGCAGGGGACAAAATATGAGAGATTTCTTGAATGGAACAATGAAATATTTAGTGATGCATTACTGTGTTATCCCTCTTCTCCTTCCAGAATGGGAGGGCATGAGACAGAAATCATGTATACTATTTTACGTAAATAATGTCTGTCTTTTTCAGTTAAATGCTGTGGCCCTACATTGGAGTTATATCACTATAGAACCAAAATGATAATCTTGATAAAGACTGTTTGATAACACGTATATAGAGAGGGCAGAGCTAGAAGCATGAAAATGTCACCTTTATTTCTGAATCTGTCTGCATTTCTCCTTAAAAGCCATACTATTCTTTCAGTGTAGTTTTTATAGAATTTTATGCAGACATGCATACATAGAGATAACTTTCACTGAGATACTTTCAGTGCCCATTGTGAAAGACTAGGAATGAAGAGCAAATAACCAGTTTGAGGGCACTGCATTAAGTTCTGTTTTGCCTTGTAGTTGTTTCTGAGTCTTACAAGAATTTGCACTAAGTAAAGTCCAAGTAACATCTCTGGAATGCATTTGCAAAGCAAGTTGTAAAATTGTATGCATTGACATCCTTCAAAACTGGGAAAAAATATGGCTGGTATGACCCTCCAAATTGGCTAGTATATTCTATTTCCCATTTAATTTACATAAGCGGCTGCTTTAAAAAAATCCAGAATCTGTGGCAAAAATTAGGGATGTGGCATAAGTAGTGATACTGCTCCATTAAGATGCTGTTTTAGGATGGTGAGCAGTAAACCTGATGTTCACCCTTGCACATATAATTGTTTTTGATGAATTAATGAATAACATTTAAGGAAATTTGAAAAAACGAGCAGATTATCATTTCATTTTACGGCCAGGTAGTAAGAGAGTTAACCAGTTTTGCTACGGTTAACAGCACATAGTAGTAAATTCAGACCTTGTCCAATATTCATTTTTAAATGTGAAAGGAAAATACAGTTCAACTCATGGAAACACCATTCAACCTTTTTAATTGAGTTCATCAGTCACTGGCCTTTTATATTTTTATTTACTTATTTGGTTGTTTCAGAAAAATTCTCCATTGCATTAACCACATTAAAATCCTTCTTCAGAATAAGATCAACATCCAAGGCTAAATTTAAACCTCAGGAAAGGTAAAAGAATCTTTAATTTATGAAACTGAACAAGTAGACTTATCTAAACATCTCTAGGGCTTTAATGGGGGATATCTATAATTCTCTGAATTGTATTCCTTTCACAGTGATATTTTGTAATTCCATTCTATTACCCTTGCTTAACATTAATGAGATAAAAAGATCACATTATGGCGATTGATGTTCTTCAAATTAAATGCACGTTTCCATGTACAAAGCTGTCTGCTAATTTAAAAAACATAGCATGTAACATAGAATCATGACCATGGTCATCACTCAGCTGGGATCAGATAGCATTTTTTATCTATTCATTGGATTTAACAAGGCATGAGATGGAAGCAGAATACAAAGTGTGGGCAGATTATCCCATATCCCCCCTTTTGGCCACTTCTTGGCAATCTCAGCAAGGAAACTGAGGCTTCATGTTGCCATGGAAATAAACCTCAAGGTCAAAGGGGCATATGGAAGGTCAGGCAAAGACAAAGGAACATCTGAGAGGCCATCTGGATGAGTGACCTGACATAATTAGTCATTAATCCCACTCTTGGGAACAATAGAGTTAGCTGAGAATGTGTTTGGACTTTGATCGTGGTCAGGGTGATCTCATGGGGAAAAGGGAAGAAAGCTCCACTTGGTAACTAAGCAGATTACCCTGGCATGCTGTTAACTACAGAAGAGTAGTCAGAAGAGGCCAGTGGGATATGCATTTTACATAGGCTGTGTATTCCCTTTAGTTACTACAGGCCTCTCTAGAGCCATGTGGCTCTAGGATTAGCTTTTGGGTAGTGATTTTTTTTTTTTTAACAGTTTTCAATGAAAAGAGAGCAAGTGTCCCAAAATACTTCACTTAAAATTCCCAGGCAACAGATGGGAAGAGAGCTGGAGAGCCAAAGGCATCAGCCAGCTTGGTTTACAGGTGTCAATATTTACTAAGCAGAGTTGGCCAGGGTGCCTTTTGGGAAAAAAGGGAGAGAATGGCTAATCAGTAAAACAATAGCAATCATCCCTGTTGCCTGTTTTATACTGAATGGTCAGAATTATAAGATGACCAAGTGTGTGGCAAAAGCTCCCCATCAGCATCTGTCTTTCTATTCCCACTCCTTTCCCTTGTATGTCATGTTTTCATTATTGAGACCAGTGCCTTGACAAGAAGATATCCCTCACGTGTATCTGAGATTCTTCTGCTTGAAGAGTTGGTGATATTTGGTGGTTGATGGTCTACGGTGTTGTGGGGTGTGAATGTGATAATGGAGTACAGTATATGCATGCAACCCAGGAGATGCAGAAATTCATTTTTCCTTTGGATAAAAAAATATGCTTTTAACTGTGCCATCAAAGGAAGTAATAAATGAAATAGACAAAAGAGACTGTAGTGTAAGAACAGAGGGAGAGTTCAGAGTTGTTTCTTTTTTAAACAAAGTGAAGCTCAGCATGTAATGTGCTCATTTTTGGTGAGGGTATATTTGTTAAATATTTTCCTCTTAAAAAAAAGATATTCATTCCACTATACTGTACAATCTCTGCTTAAATGTATTGTCTTTGCCTGTGACAAAGACATTTTCCTAGGCTAAGAGCAAAAGCTAAACCACTGATACTTTGCTATAAATACAAGTAAGCATCCAGGAACCTCCGTGGAGAAGGTCAGATATGACACCAGCAACTGCAATCCTGCACAACTCCGTGCAATGAAAGTAACTTTTGCAAATAATTTCTGCTACCAACAGGATCCACATTTTAAATTGTCTTTAATAATTGTCCAAACCCAGGAGGAATGTGTGCTGTTTCTCTATAATTAGTACTCGATATAATAGTGCATAGAGGAAACCCAGTATTCACTTCTTTATTGTTGTGATTTTGACACCAAGGGCCACTATTTTTTTCCCGAGATCATATCATTAATCTGTTTTATTAATAAACAGTAGTTGGTGCCCAGGAAAACATAATACTTGTCAGCAAAAATCAGCAAAATCCTTGGAAACTGTAGGCTTGTCACTCTCTTCTCTTTATTCCCTTTAAAATTACCAAGTGAAAGACTGACAAAACTGTATTGATTTGTACTTTCAGAGAGCTATATGGTGGTTATATTATGAACATCTAAATCCTTTACACAACTAAATATTAATTTTACTTTTGTATTTCAGTTTTCCTAATAACTTGTTATGGACTATAAGACATTGTTGATGGCACTCCAGAAATGAAGCTATAAGCTATATTATCTCTGAGGAAAAGTTGTTATTCCTTGAAGCACAATCAGTTCCAAATCTTGTCAGCTTCATGAGAATGTAGAGGCAATTTTGGCAAAATTTTGGTATTACTCCGAAAGGAATAATCCAGCCCACATGATCAGTGGTGTTCATACAATGGCAAAACTCAAAACTATACAGGATGCGGAAGACATTAATTTGGAACAGTCTATGAGCAACAAATAGCCTCTTTATTTTTTGCGAAATCATCTTGTTTTCATTTGAGAGAATCATGCTATGCCCATTTTATTAGGGAAAAAGATTTCCACATTGTCCTATTTTCTTTTTTCTTTAATTTTTTTAAGAATAAGAGTGGAGAAGAGGGGGATTATGTAACATGTTGGCAATTGTGCATGACTTCAGTGCAAGATTATATTCTTCCTTCCTTCAGCAACATATTCAAACACGAGCACTTGATTTCAGTATTAGCCTTCACAGATAATAAGTGCTAGCATAGAACCAGCTGAGAGAAGTCATTGTATTGACAGAGATGAACTTCCAAATCTATAGATTCCTTTATTTCCTTTATAGTAACAATATGATGTGTTCATAGGACTTTGTCCAGACTTCATGTACCATACTGTCCATGAGTAAGTCAGAACAGAATGGCTGAACCGGGACATAAACAGGCCATTGTTAAATAGCATTGTTGGATTGCCTAAGGTTTGACTTGGAGTTGTTAAGATATTGTATTTCAGAATGACTCATCCCAGTGCCAGTGGTAACAAGCTGCATTTGGTTTCATTTATCAGTACTATTAAATAAAATACATCTTCTGTGTCCTTGCTGCCACCTAATACCTAGACAATACTCAAAGGACAAACCTTTTCCCCTGTGGAGTTTGATTTAACAACTCTGTATCATGCAGGCATGTGTTGTTTTCATACTTTTCAGTTTGTTTATTTCTTGGTTGTGTATAGTTTTGAAGATAAGACCTTAATCTCCTTGTTTTAATTAATATTTGGAGAGATTTGAAAGTGTTCAGTTTTTGATCTTTTTGCCATCTACCACAGGCAGCATCATGTTGTCCCTCTGTTGCATCAGTGAGACATTTGTGACCTTGATGCAATGAGTAAGCATGATGCTACAGTCTGTTCCCAACTTTGCACAGGTTTCTTACGGTCCTTTTCAGAATTACTAAAGCTTTGTATGCAAGAAATCTAGATCCTAATCTACCAATTCACTGTACACGCCAACACATGATTGGTGACTGCCAGGCTAGGTGAGGTGGCATTTTAGGTTAGAACCTGAGCCTGGGTTTCTGGTGCCCTTGTTGCAGTTGTGCTCTTATGGAGTGGGGTGGAGGACAGACACTAACTGCTGAAAACAATAAAGCATTTTTCCTGCAGCTTTCCCTCAACTGCATCTGTCTGAGGGGTCTTTGTTTGCTCCAGTGCTCCCCTTTCCTCCCAAGTCAATGAAACTGATAGGAACTTAAAAAGCCCCTTTCTCTCAGCCTTTAGCCTCCGTTTTCCAGCCTGGCTTCTGTGTGGCTTGGTGTTCCGGCTCACCAAAGAAAGCCCAGGCCATCAAGCGATGCTGGCTGGTATCTTGCTTGGGATCACAACCCAGAGCTGGGAATTGCACTTCAGCTTGGGCACTGAATTAACGGGTGGTGGAGGCGTGTGTGATTTCATACAGCAAAGCTGCAGGACTAGAGTGTTCATTTCCACCTACCTCTCACAATATTCCATAATCCCTGAGCTGCTCTATTTATTCTTGCAATACTTGATTGAAAAATGGCTTAGAAATACTAAGAAAATTCTGGTGATAATTGAAATATCGATTCAGTACTGCTATTGATATTCTACCTTGGAAGATTCATAGCACTCTGAGGTTATTTCCAATCCTGTTATTTGTTTTCACAGAATGGAAGCCAGAGGTTATGAGCTGATTTCTTATGACCTAGAAACATTCCAGATATAGACAAAGAAGTTGCAATAAGTTTACTGCTTCTTGTGAATTTGTCATTGCATGTAAATGAGAAAGGAAAACAAAAACCTCTGAACTCAATTTTTACTGCTAGTCTTTGAAGACTGACAAAGTTATAAAAGTATTTTTAAAAGGAGTTCTGAAGCAAGTTTTTCCAGTATTAAAATTTTATTTAAAAATCTAAATAATGAATAAAAAGAATTAAAATACTAAATGTATAATGAAAAAGCCTTG
Organism: Burhinus oedicnemus; assembly: GCA_008921705.1. Lineage (NCBI taxonomy): Eukaryota > Metazoa > Chordata > Aves > Charadriiformes > Burhinidae > Burhinus > Burhinus oedicnemus. The sequence continues at coordinate 553,793 of VFFE01007208.1, forward strand.
CAGCCTGCATGTCCTGGGCTCAAATCATACTCTAAAAGAAGAAAGGAGGGATTGATTTTCAGTCCTTTGCATGAGCATACCTACTACTGGGCTATCTCATCTGCAGGGTAACTTCCTTTTCCTCCATCATTCTTTAAATTCTCAAATTTGAGCCTCAAGACTAAAGAGACTTCACCCCAAAAGAGTTTGAAATTATTTGACACTTCTAGTTGTTCCTTTTTGATTGAAACTATTTGTAAAACATGACCTTAATTCCCAAATAAGTTTGGATTTACTAAAACTACTTTTTCATTTGAGTGTTAAAAATGCTAAATAGACATAAATTTGTTCATGGCTACATTAAATGTATTTACACAGTGGAGTATTTGGCAAAATTAGATTTATATTTATAAAACTAGTATTTTTTTTTGTATTGGAATATAATCAGGGTAGATACACCAAGAATGAATGGGGTCTTTAATTAATCTTTATACTGTTTATAACAGCTGTTTCGCATAACCCCCTTCCTAATTTTAACCATTACCAAAATATTTAATACCATATATGAGTCTGACTGAAAGAAGAATTCTGGGGCACCAGCCACCAGGAGACATTTCAATATACTATGAAGAAGAGAAGTTTCCTGAAGCAGAACATGTGCCTCAAGAAGTACTAACAGAAACATTAATAGAAAAGTGTGAAATGCTAAGTAAAGTGAAAAGCTTTGGTATAATGCTTTTTGAAATAAGCTTGGTATAATGCTTTTTGAAACTAAAAATAATTTAGGTTCATATGAGAAGGGTAAATAAATAGAATAATGCATGTAGTTCCTAAAGAATCATAGTAAGTAAAAAAACTATAGCTGAATTTTCTTCTTTTTTTCATAATAGGAATACTGAACATTTACTTACTTATAATAGAGGAACTTAAATTTAGGTCTTGAAGCTGACATTTCAGATCAAAAACCAGTTTGGAATAAGTTTTACATGTAAATCTTTTTAGTAGTTCACACAACACTTCAGGAAATAAAAAAAACCCAAACCCTCAGAGGAAAATAATTATGCTTGAAGAAAGCTTAATGTGTTAATATTCATATTAATTTGGTGCCAAGATTCACATAGCAAGCCTTAAATTTGCTAGAGAAGTAGATAGACCTTGTACTCATATTGTCATACTGTTATTACAGAATTCAGAAACAGGACTGAAAATCCTGTTGTTGACTGGGTAAACCAATTAATTAAACTAATATGCAGACTTGATACACATCTGCAATGTTCTATGCATGCAACTGTTACCATAAAAGCAAAAAATAACAATTTTGTTATATTACAGTTCTTTTGAAACCATACCTGTGCTGTAACTGAAATGTTCTGTGACTGATGAACTGTCCTAAAGTCTTCTCTAAAACAAATATGAACTTTTTGTCTTATGATTTGGGAACATTTGATCAAACTACTATATATATTTATGTAGTAAAGGTGAACATCACTGAAATAACAATTCCAATCAAGCAAATAGGAGAAGCAGTTTTCCAATATGTTTGAATTTAAAAGGGAGAATTACATTAAAATTGCCCTAAGCACATATCTGTCAAGAAGACTAATATAGAGCCTAGAAAGGCCTTAATATTTCTTACTCAGATTCATGAATATATTGCTGGACTGAAACTCACAATGTTTGATTTATGGTGCTCTTAAAAGAAAAAAAAAGTTGAAACACTCTATGAGGTGGTGTCAGACACGTCAGGTATCATTCAGACAAAATAAATGTTTTCAGAAATCAGCTGAGTGATTTCTGCCCAGCTCTCAAAAGCCACTCAGCATCACTACAGCAGCTTTTGCTATTAGGAGTGGACTCCGCAAGGCCACAGTAAGTGCCTTCCATCCTTATGGAGCAAACAGAAAGAGCTAGAGCTGAAAGATGAGTTCCACAATAGGGAGCATGCTCTGAAACAAAAACACCTACACCCAGAATCCCTCGAAGAAATCTTGAAGGACTGTTGTCTGGCAGTCTGTTCTGTCTAATTGACCACATCAGTAAATCATTACTCTTATTCTTTTAGTTCTCCATCTTCATCACCCACAATGAAATTGTTTCAGGGACAAAGTGCAGAGGAGTCTGGAGGGAACATACAAGTGCTCAAGCTCTGAAAATGGGCTTAACCATTTTTATTGTAAAGTGCAGATGGAGGGGACTTGTGTGCTATTTTTGAGACTAACATGTAACAGGTTGGTCTTTATTACTTTTCAGGTTTACATTACTGGTTTCTGAGAGAGCTATTCTGCTCTGTTTCAAAGCAGAGTTAAAGATGCAAGTTTAAATCACTAAGAGTCATGGCTTTCAGTCTTCACCTGTTCGATTTTGCTTTCAAAGGGACTGCGTGCATCCTCCCAGTCAGTTACCAGGTCTTAGCTGGGAGCCAGGATCAAACAGCTGAGGGATGATAGAAAACAGGTCCATAAACTGCTTCTCACTTATTCCCAAACACATGAGCACTTCCAACCTGCTCGTTTGATTTTGGCATGAGGCAAGTTCAATTTAAGTTTTAGTCTTATGTTATCAGCTTGCCTCTGCCTTGAAAAGGAAATGCTCACAGAGGTATTGCTGGGAAGCAGTTTAGGAAGCTGCTCCTTGCTGCCTCTCAGCTGCACGCTAATGGCTTCCAGCTGAACTAACTGCATTCATGCTTCTGCCCCAGCCTGTCCCCCTGCAAACCGCTGCTGGAGACAGCCACAAGCCCAATCAGATGTCTTAGGTATCAGAGCCGGGAGCCACTGTTTCTTAACAGGAACTTTACTGCTTTCCTGCCTGTCTCCGAGAGAGTTCCTGTCTGCAGCTCTGCTCCTTCAGTGGTCTTTGGCGAAATGGGGTGAGCACTTGCCTAGGCGGTGTCTGTGCTTCAGCTGGGAGCCATTAACTGACAGCTTGTGAAATGGCAAGGAACAATTTCCTAATTGCCTGTCAGCTGTAGCTGCCTGAGGAACTCTTCCAGCATGTGTCGCAGCAAAGTCAAGCAGGTTATTTCAGTTATTTCAAACAACCCCCAGCAGAGATTTATGCTACTCTGGTTTCATTTTTTTGTGATGGGTTTGTCTAGGAGCACTCAGAAAGTCTAGAGAAGGAGGAAGCCATACATCCTTAAAACCTCTCCACTTGTTGTTGCTTGCTCTCAGCCCAGACACAGCTATCCATCATCACACGTGCACGCTGTGCACACGAGGCACAGAGTTAGAAAGCCCCCTGTGCCCGCGCTGGGGATGGGAGACTATGTACAAAACCATGAAGGTTTGCCAGCAGCCTGGAGTATGCCCTGGACAGAAGCACAAGCATCACTGCCTTATGTATAACTGGCATGCTGTTTTACTGGGAAGGTAGCGGAGAGAGAAGTCCGTGCCTGCCATTTGCCTAACAGCCTACTGACAGAAGGATTCACACAGGAGGAGAGACATCTATGTTACCTCTCCAGCCCCAGTTGAAATGGCTTTAAAGCCACATCTCACATGAGATGAGGCTGTTTTACCTGCCAGGGTCCAGAGGAGTCTGGACTGGGGAATGCTTCACCATTACTCTTAAAGCTGAACATCAGCACGGCCAGGAGTGCAAGGGCCTTCAGGTCGGAAGAAGAGGAGGGAAGAAGTAAGTCTGTGTGTCTGTAGCCTATTTGTTAGATCTATGAGGTGTTAGACTGGGTTTACGTTCCTATTTCCTGCAAGGGTTTGTGTATTTTATCTTAGCCAGTTTTATATATTGTTGCCCCAGGAGCTGAGCAAGTGGGAGTTAAACTGCATTTTGCTTTAGTTTTCACCTGTCCAAGCCCCATAATCTTCCAGTGGATCTTCCAGTGACAGTATGCTGCCACTCACCACAGTGGCAGTAGTCAGCACGGAGAGGAGCAGAAAGTGGGACTGAAATACTTCAGCTTTGTCTCACTCAGGGCAGTACATGGAGGGACAGGGACTCAGAGCCAGAATTTTGCAAGTTATGAACTTGCAAAACCTGAATGACTTTTTTTATACCAAGAGCAAAATGTGCTCTAGTGGTTCTGGATAAACATGAGAGAGTGAACTATTAGTCTGGAGGTGAAAGAGCATAATTTCTCTCAATAGATCTGCATCCAAGAAATGTGCATAGTATCTGCACATTAAAAATGAAAAGCAGCCTTTCTAACTGTTGTCAGCCTGTGAAAGCCTGATTCTTATTTTGGAAACCTCTTTGTTTCAGAAATTGCTTATGCTGAATGGGTGGAGATCAAATAAATTGGCAGGCACTACAGAATCAGACCCTTGCTTAAGAGTCCAACAGGTCTCCAGGCTGGCATCCAAGGAGACCAGAAGGGGCCAGGCAAAGCTATTTTGGAGAGGTAGCTGTTCAGTTGCATACATAAGATTAGGAGATAGCTCAAAAACTGTAAGTTCCATAGATATCTAGGTCTCCAAACCCACCTCGCTACTGGCTACCCTCAACAGTAGTCTGAAAACAGAGTCTGAACCTCACAATCCAGTGCATATATGTTACACTGCCAGCTATAAATTCAAACCCCAGATGGCTTTGTGCTTCATACTGCAAAAAGATCTCTCTGATACGTTAGCATGACTTAAGTGACCAAATCAGCAAATGAAACCAGCTGTATTAAGTCCTGAAAACGTGCCTCTTTCAGAGAGCAAACCATACGCAGTCTTCTGAATCCCAGAGTTGCAGTGTTCTGCCATTAAAAAACTTGACTGTTGGGAAAGACACAGAGTTCTTAAATTGTTATCTCAAGCAAAAGAGCTTCTGTATTTTTTTGACAGTGTGTTTGAGCAAGACCTAGTCCTGCTGGAAAAGGAAAGAAGCTGAGGCTGCTCACATGACTGCTCTAATTGTCACAAACTAATTAAGTGCATTCAGCTGTGTCTATATTATGCTGCTGTTTACTTGGCTTGTTCACACTCAGCTGTAGGTGGCTCTTCCAAACATTCCTGTGTTTATTACTATTGTCCCCTGTATCAGTATGGTTTTTGAGGAGATACAATATCGACAAACGTGTCAAACTTAACTTTCACACCTTGTCTTGTAAATAAATGGCTTGAAAACATGCTGATGGTCACTATAAGGTAATGTGTAGAATGCAGACGTGAGTGCTTGGAAGGAAGAGTCACCCTTGAAACTCCAAACCTGTAGCTGCTTTCAACACAGATTGAGTGACCGGCTTCTTTCAGGACTGTGGTGTAATTCCAAACATCAGATGCTGGCTACTTTTTAGAATATTGTCACAATATATATAACATCCTTGTGGCAACCAAACTATAGTTACAAAAGATATATTACATTTTTATTTTCAGGTGCCTCAGATGAGGTTTTGAAAAGTTTCATTTGCGAACTGAACTTTCTCTTGCTGGTTCCTTCCCAGACATAAATTTATGAAACATGTAGTAAAAATCTAACTATTCTAGGCTTCTGAAGCTGACAGTAAGCCAGTGTTTAACTCATTTCCGGTTGCATTATGCCTATATATAAAGCAAATATCCTTTTAAAAATTACTAAACACACAGCTTGTGTGATGTGACTAGTGAATACTGGCAGCTGATTTTGATTATTCAACCCCAACTGACTAACTAGACATCATAAATTAGAAGTGATGAACAAATCTTTATAAAATTTGATTTACCTTATTTGAAACTAGTTTGGTTGTGTCTGAAAAAAATATGCAGGGTATTGTAATAAGTTTGTTGCCTTTTCTTTTTAAGTAGAGCTTCCCAATCATGTAGATGGTTGAAAGAAACACAGATCCAAAGTTTACCTGCTCAGCACTGCCATCCAGACCGACCCACTTTTTTCACGCTGCTGGACATTTGACACGTAAGTTACAGAAAACCCAATCAGGTGGAATGGTGCAGGAGGTTGGATGAGATGACATTTGGGCTTCCCTTCCAACCTGGATTAGTTTATGTTTCAGAAGGTAATGAGTGAATACTGAAGCTATAAAATCAGAATAATAAGTTTTCTACACCTGCTTTCCCCCGTGCTTTGTAAGTAACTACATAGTTGTTATTATTATAAATTTCATTCAAGTTAGCTTAGTTTGAGTGTTAGCAAGTCACAGTCATGTTACTGGAACCACATTCACTTTTAGGAGGAGCTGCTCCTGGAAGCAAATCTGAAGGACCATAGTCGGGTCTGACTCCTTCCTTCTGAATGGAGGGAGGTCTTACCAATCTTTTTTGGTTTAGAGGGACAGCACTAGGTAGAAGGGACCAGAAGTCAGTCAGTGTTTGAAAAAGTCTACATTCTGACTGCAAATTTGGCTGAATAGACTAAAAGTAGTAGTAAACATACTGCTCCTGGCACCTGCAGTGCAAGTACCCTAGGAGTAAGCGCGTAGGAACAGAAGAGTTTTGTACAAAATGGTTATGATAAGGACGATCCCTGACGGGAAGTTTGAAATAGCGCTGCAGTTCAGACTTGGAGACTGCAGGCACACCCCAGTCAGCTCTACATTAACTAACCCCTGTGCTGCTGGCACCACAACCCAAGGGTTTGCACAAGCTAATTTACCCTGTTTCCTATTTAACAGTAATCCTCATGTTACTACTGCAGCCTATCAAGCTAAGATATGCCCTCAGTGAAACTGGAGAAAAAAAAAAAGGAATAAAAGCTTAATGGGATGACAGTTCCCATTGTTCTCAAATTGCACCCAGATACAGTGGAAGCATTCCACTGCTGCAGCATGTGTTCAGTGGTTACCGTCATGGGCAACAGTAGAAAATCCTATGACAAATAGATGTTGATCACTTTTGAAAATCTCACCCTCAGTTTTTGCTGAACACTTCTATAAGGAGGGTCCTTTATGCTCTGCAGCACTGTATTCAGTGCAGGAATGCAGTATGTATTACATTTATATATCATTATCATCATCATCATTATCATGATGTGTTATCTGTTTGGCAATCTGCTTGCAATATGAATGACAATTCTTCATATTGGTCATGTTTTTCCATGAAGCAGATAATTATTGCTGGCAGAGAAAGGCAGCTTGGATTTAAGAAGGCACCAGATGTTGCTAAAACTGCTTTTAAACTCCTCTTTGTTGCTTCCTGGATCTTGCAGCATACAGAGAAATCGCAGCAAAGTACTGCTTCACCAGAACTGGTAGCCTAATCTCTTCAGCTCTTTCTGTTACGCTTTAGCACCAATGTCTGTGTTGTGGACACCCAAGGAAGGCAGTAAACCTAGTCCAGGTCCTCACTATGGCCCATTGGCACCAATTAAAGATACTCATTGCAGCTAGTATCTACCTTGTGGAGAACAACCATGACTGGGACCCATACCAAAGGATAGCGCAGCTTGAGGTAAAGAACCGCCTGAGTTTACTTGAAAGCCAAATGTCTTTCCTTTTAGCAAAATGTTTTGGCAGCAGAGGGCCAGGCTTTGACATTGAATATTGGCTTCGGCATCAGCTATTTGAGAATATACATATGTATTCTGAAACTGGACACCAGCTTTAGAGCTTCCTGCTTAAGAGACTGCTTCTGCTTGTCCAAGACACATTTTCTATGGGTTTGTCGTAAAGTCCTCATCATGTAACTACAATTAATTACTTGAAAATTCCTGAGCAGAGATGCCATCAAACATAATTTTGTCATAAGTTAACATAAAGGAGTTGGTAAGGGAGTTATGGAAGGAAATCCACTGGACTGAATGTTTTGCATGAGTGTGTTATCAATGGCAAGAACCGTTATCAACACACAGTATTATATACACAATAGTTTATAGATCTCAAGAAGTACATGTTTTCAATTATTTTTTCTAGTTTCATAAGGCTTTGTTTTCTTTTTTTCTTTTTTTAATGTTTGTCAGCTTTCTGACTTCCAAAAAAATGGAGGACACCATTTATCTTCTCTGGAAAAAGGTAGTCTTCAGTTAGCTAAAGGACTTTTTGTTAAGATTTAAAGAGAATTACAAATGGCTTAAAATCACAGTAAGTTTCCTTTAAAGGTCTCTTGGGTCTGATTCTCTCTTTACAGACACTAAATTACACAAGTGTGATTATGTTTGTGATATTTCACTGAAGGTACTCCCTCCTACAACTGTAAAGCAAAATAGAATCAAGTGTCTCATGTAGATTTCAATTTCTCCAGGTTATGCTGGGATATAGTGCAAAAAGGGCAAGGAGAGAATCTTCCTGAACAGTAAGCCAGTCCATTTTAACCTCATCAAACAACAAACAAAGTCCTTCAAAGAAATCATATAATCAAGCATTCATTTGCATTGATAAAATATGTAGTTATCCGATTGAAATAGTGATTTCGATTATCTTTATAGATAGTCATTTGTGTCTGAGATAACATTTGTAAGCCAGATCCTTAGCCAAGATAGGTCAAACCACCTTCATTTCCTGTATCATTATCTATCATCTGAATGTCTTACTGTCTGTAAGAGGAGAAAAGTTTAGTGGAAAGAATAGTGGGAATGTTAAAAGTATTAGCATTTCATTATTCTCTTAATTAAAATGTCACATAAGATGTCTCATATCTAGATGCCACGATCTCGTTTTCTAAAATGCTATGCCTAAAAGACAAAGCTAAATGTTAAAATTAAATGCAATTATATTCCCCAGGAATAAAATGGATATACAGTAAAAGTATAGTTAGGCTGTAAATTCATTTAAGCTTTTAAAAATTACAAAGGAATATATAAAATGCAAATTAAAGGAGAAAATCTTATTTATCTCCCCTGTTTGTATGGTAATTGGCTGCTTTTAATGAATTAATCTCATGCACAGACTCCTGCTAAATTAGACTACCTATAATGTACTGTCTTCAAGTAACTTCACATTCTCATTATGGCCTCCCTAATTTCTAAAGTAAAATTAATATAATTAGGGAGCAAATCAATACATATTGATCCTGAGTTACTTCAATGGAACAAAAGAATAACAGATTAAAAGGAGGTGATTTTTGTTAGCATTGATTTTGTTAGCATGCTGAAACAACAGTGTTGAAGAATTAAGTCTTAAAATATTTTCCTTCCCTGAATGATATCCTCTGGTCTTTTTATATTCTTTGTGAAGCAAATATTTTTGCATGGCTGTGTTTGAAAGAAATGAAAAACTAATCTTTTTGCCCTCTGTATTTGGGCAACTGTTTTCTTACGGCATAGTATTCTTATGGCAAAAGACATTGAGTATATTTTCTTTTCATGGAGATACATTTCAGGCTGCAAATTATTTCATCAGCCTATGTTTCCTTTTCCAAGTGTAAATTAAAGGTGGATGCATGCTGGCAAACACTACCTGAATAAGTAACTGGTGGTATACTGGGATATAATCAAGAATATGCAGTGAGGAACTTGATGTTCATAATAAGAAATAATGGAAACATTCACAGAAATCAAAGCAGCAATGCTTTTCTACATACCCACCAACTTATTTCATGTGGAAGAAAATTACACTTCCTGGCAGAAGAGAGTAAGTTCTTTTTATTGTATTCAGGAAGACATATTGCTATATAATGGCTTTAGACTGACATTTATTAGTAAGGTGTGAAGGAAAAATAATAATGTGTTACCTCGGCAGCTGAAGTCCATATTCTAAAAGTTGCTGCTGGGGATGGAAATGTCTCAGGTGGTTCTAGACAAAGGCTTGTGCCGCTCCGCGTTCCTCTGGAGCCTCCGCAGGGCACCAAGCTGCTGCTGCAGGTAGACTTTACCCAAACTCATAAGAGCATGTTGATTGAAGTCAGGGGCAGTTAATTTGCTTTTCACATCTTAAAGTCTCTACAGAGCGTAAACCCTTTTTCCTAACTCATATTTCATTTCTGTATTTCACAGAAGCTTTATAATACGTGAACAAATTCCCTTGCTGCATGTGATAAATCTAAATTGCTTTGTTTAAAAAGGTAATTAATTTAGAGTTTTTCTTTCAATTTTCACACCATATGAACATGAATAAAGCTTTTCATGGTGTACAAATTTATGTGCAGTGATTACCCAAATGAATGGCAGAAACAGCTGCACCTTAAATCTTTACACTGAGTATTCTGATTTACTTGAAACTAAATTGCAGATTCTGGTTGCGTTTCAGACATTCATTTAAACATAATTTTAGGGAAACAATAGCAGTACATATAAGAGGTGTTATAATTATTAGAGGAAGAAGAACTTTTATGTTTTATTTGCAAATATACAAAAGGGTTTGCACTATACAATTTTGTTTACTAAAAATGGGGTTTAGATGGAGGTAAGGTTATTTGACTATTTAACAGTATTCTACATTAAGTTACATGTTGGTACAATTCTAATTCAATGAATTGTGTAATAATCAGAAAGTAAAACATACCTGGCCTCCTACATGATGAAAGCTATTGTTTGATTTTAAATTTTGTCATTGAAAAAGCAAGAATACTTTTAACAAAATCTTAGTGAAAATAATGTAGATGTAATGTAGAAGCTGCCATCGCTAAAAAATAATGCTTTTTTTCTTGTGTTAACACACAACCCCATTCTAAGTTGGCACAGCAGAGGATAATGGCATTTTAAATATATTTTTTTTAAAATTTAATAGAAATTCTCTCTTACTATAAATAAAACAGCTACAGTTGTGCAACAATATGACATTACCAGGAAAACTGGGAGACTTCCTCTTTTTTCTCATAGAGTAATATTTACTTTAGCTCTTCTTTTTATTTATTGGTTATACTCTTTCCACATTAAGAGATATTAGTATACCTTATTTAATAATAATTTTCAGGTGTTCTTGATCTGGGACCGTATTTGAACAAATGGTAGCAAATTTTGACTTAGGGCAAAGTCTGGGCATCTGTGCTGGAACCGAAATAATCTCATCCAGTCTTGCTGGATGACAATAATTTTGATTTCAGTTTCATAGGGAATCTCAAGAAAAAGCATCAGGGGAATAGATACCATTATCAGGAACAGACTGATCCTGGAGCTCAACAAATAAATGGCACTTCTTGTTGGTGTCCATGAAAAAGGAATTGAATTTGGGGGATATCCCCTGAATAGTGATATTCCAGGTCAAGATACCCTATTACTATCTGAGAACATGTTTGAATCTCAGGTTCATGTTCTTCTAAGCTGAAGTGAAAGACATGGAGAAATATTTTTCTATGAGTTCACTGATTGGTAAGCAGAGTTACAGTGAAGTGAGGATTTTTGTATTTGAGTCCTTTTAAGAGAATGGGGTGTTTTTTTAGGATTGTAATGGCAAATGATTTTTCTTCTTTTCTCCTTCTTCTTTCTTCTTTCCTCCTTCTTCTCTCTGTCACCCCTTCCCCCCCCTTTCCCGCCTCTTTCCCCCCTTTTACCCTTCTTTTTGCTCTTTTTCCTTTTTCCATTTTTTCCTGAGTTTTCCCATCTCTTTTCTCCCTTTTTCTACTCTTCTCTTCCACATCATCAGCAACCTTCTCTGGTAGAACAGTCCTTTTGACATCATATACAGATTCCCACACCAAGACCAGAAAGGGGGAAGCATATCTTCTTGTTAGACTTGGAGAACCATCCTTTGTGGGCAGAGTAGTTAATGTCCAGCATGTCATGCAAATGCCTAATAAGAAGAGGTAGAGATATCAGAGAAACAGTAAGTTCATTCAAAGAAAAAAAAAAAAAAAGAAGAAGCAGAGTTGACTCCAGAGCCATAAACTGAGGGAGAACTCGACCTGGTCCTGGGAACTCACCTATGACACTAAAGTCTAAAGCTGCTGGCTCCGAAAAAGTTCATCCATATTTGTGTAGTGTTAGTGCAAGACCCAGTAGTCAGCGCTAAGTTTGCTCTTGTGAAGAGCCCAAAGATGAACTCATAATTCAAAGGAGCTTTATTTTCTTTTTAACTGGAAGAGACTGGCCAAACTGACATTTGGCTAAGCCAATTAGAACAGTATCATGGAAACGAGGAAAAATGTGTTTTTCGTGGTTTCTTCTGTTCCTAATTTTTAAGCTATAACAAATATATTACTTTGCCAGAGAAACAGGCAAAATAGCCAATAGCCAAGACCCTGAGAATAAACAATAATTCCCTCACAGATCACATACGGCTTGAAGATAGAAAGCGTAAAAGAAGAAAGCTGCTTATTAAAGGAAAAGTTAAAAAAAAAATTCTAAAAATTGGAAAATTAAAAAGTAAAACTTGAAACTCATAGAAATATACAAAGAGTCAAGCTAGAGCTCAGGAGAAATTAATTTGAAGGAAGGCCGTTTAACATACAGAGGTAGTCACAGAGAAGCTTAAAAGGAGGAGCAAAATTGAGGCAGAGGGACAAAAAAAAATGTGAAAGACAAGTAAATGGGGTCCTCCTGGTGCCTGCCTCCTGACACAAAAAGGTCTGTGTTTTGAGCACACAGGCACATCCATCCTGCGAGTGCAAGTCTGGAAAACCACTGGAAAGACTGCACTGGGAAGATTTGCTGGGAGCAACATATTTGTGCCTGAATAGCCATGCAAATAGGATAGAAATTACCAAAGCCAGAGTCCTGGGAGATCTTTCTTGGGGAAATTTCTGTGCATATATTCTTCCCTTAGAAGGAGGTAATCTGTGTCACATAAGATTTCCTGAAGACATAAGATTTATGGAGCGGAACTGACCTTTTAGGAAGAGAGGTTATCATCCTCATTTCCATATCCACACCTGGATATATTTCCATCCCAGAAAACTGTTGAGAAGAGGATATTGATCAGTAAGTTAATTTTAGTTTTAGTATAACACTGTGCTGGACTTATGTTTACTTTTGGACTTCCATAGTTTTTTAGCTTGCTTATAACATCTCTCACAGGATCCAGTGAGAGATTTTTTCAGTCATTGTTGTGAGCCTTGCTAGTCCATTGAGAAAAACCTTGTGACAGCCATCACTTCATGGAGCGATAGAGAAAAGATACCCTTTAAAAATATTGAATGAGAAAAGGGGAAACAGAATGTGCCAGGATATGGTGAGAATTGAACTAGGGAATCTAAAATGAATCTCAGACATGGAGAACTGTGCAAGATGGATTGAGTTCAGTGGATTTGGGGAAGCTTATTGCTGCCACTTATGCAAAGATTGTATTATTTTAAATACAGAATCTCAGAAAAGGATTTTTTAGAATTTTAGGGCTCCTTTAGGTGAGAAATAAATCAGATTCCCAAAACTTCATCTTTCCTGGGAAGCACCGTGATTTTTTAAAGAAACATGTCATTTATTGCTGAAGAGCATGGACAAAAATGTAACAGCAAAGGGTGGCTGGAGACAAAGACCTCCTGAGCTATAACAGCAAGAGCTGTCAAGGACATTTCATGTTTAAATGCTAGTGAGATTCTCAGACTAAGAGTTCTCTGATGTATCCCAGCATTGCCTGGTACAATAATTAGCAATTACCTTACTCATATCATACCTTTGGAGTAGCACCAGCCATGGTCTTATGTTGGCAATCTTGCCAACATAACTGTAATACTCAATAAATACGAGGGTACTCAATAAATTCACAGGGCAGGAGTCAACAGAAAGAAGCTAGGGGTACACCATGAAATAAGTTCACAATTACCTTCAGAAAGTATAGCTTCTTTTCAAAGTTAATTTATTCTGTAAATGAAAGTTACTCCTATAAAACAGATGGGCTAATAGCCAAGATTTCATAAGAGAAGCCCTTTATGCCTCACATGCAGAGTTCCTCATGCAAGCCTGTGCAGCCTGCCCAGCATTTGTCATTATTTCCCAGAAGGCAGTGGGGAGCCCTGGGTATTTATTGGCTTAAATTATGCATCACCTTAATTGTACATGACCAGGTTCCTCTTGGGTGCCACAACAGAGTGTGGCCCTAAGGTATTCAGTAAAGGACTTAATTATTATTTCTTCTGCAATGCCTGGGTGCCCAAATTATGAGGATTGGTAATATCTTACGTGTTGAGTGTAAAGACAAGTGAAATTTGAAATTTCTGTTTGAAATTGCTATTATGCAGAAATTTAAAACTTAAATTAAAAACAAAAACTTAAGGCAAAATCAGAAGGTCCCTAGGGAAAATTTGCTCTTTGCCCAAACTGTGATTTATATTGGAAAAGTATTCTTCATTCAATTAGTTCTGGTGTATGGCTATTTTGTGGAATCTGTCCAAAGTTTCATCTAAACTCTGTGACAGTGAAAATTCTAAATTATCATTTAAAATTCCTTTACCAAATCAGGCTTAGAGTCACTGTGGACAAAATACAAATGAGCTATCGCCACTTTCTTTTGTAGCCCACATAAGCTGTTCTAGTAGGACAAAAAGAGCAGATGAGCATGCAGCTTTCTTTCCCTTTTTCCCATGCTTTTTTTTTAACGGCATAGGAAGCTAAAAATTGTGTTTGACAAGAAAAAACAATAAAGCAAACACTGGGAGCAGGCTATCTTCCCAAAAGTTTCAAAACTAAAATGAATTTAAATACAGAATATCAAGTTTATATAGTCAAAGTCAAGAAAAGTCAAGAAATCCACGAAGTTTTCAACAATTACTGATCATATTCTATAAATACTCCATTTGTAATCCTGTTTCCTTGTTAAATGTGAAGCTTAATAGATTATTGATTATGCTGTAAAATCTATACCATAAAATATACAAGATATGCGCAGTGGTAGCATTGAGGTTGCTCTTCTAGCATTAACTTTTATGTTTCCTGACTCTCTGGATTTTAACTACAACCTTAAACATTACATTTTTATACTAACAGTTCATGTAGCTCTTACTAAAATAAATTGGACCTACCTTTAGCATTTACCAACAGACTAGAAAAGTAAGACAATGGTCTTTTTATTCAAAATTTGTTGTGACAGTCATGACAAACATATGGATAGTAACAGTCTTACAAGCAGGATGCTTATCTGTTTTACTAGTTCAGAAAGGTCTGATTGATGTGAAAGACCAAGGTCTCTCTAAAGATAATTTAGCCATTTCCATACAGTTTACGCTTGTGTTAGCTGTATCCTGCAAGGGAACTCCCAGGGGGATTTTCTCTGACCTTCCCTCTAAAAGGTAACACATAAGAGATTCCTAAAGGAACCATCATCTAACAAGACTAATGATAGCTTCCATGCCTATTATCATTCAGTGAGAGCAAAAGAGACTTTAAAAATGCAGTACCACATTCCTCCCTTGATGTTTCTCATGATCTATTAAGGTATTAGATGCCAGATAAATTAATCATTAAAAACTTACAGTTAAGTCTGTACAAATAATAACCAGGTGTAGTTCCATTATTTTTTATCTCACTATATATATTTATATATTTCTGTCACTAAGCACAAGTGATACAAGACAATTTGTTTATTAATGACTAATGGCTAGCTAAAGTTCACAAAAAGACCTATATTCTTCAGCCTTTCAGTGCATTGGAAAGTTAGGAGGATTACAAAAAACCATCCGTTCTTCATTTCTGAAATAGCTCATGATTTGTCATTCAGCTATCCTTTCATGCTATTTTAGGGAGTGTGAGCCATTGTGATGACTGTTTATTAGTGCATATAACCTACTACTTGATTTATTTTTTCCTGATCAGTAGTACTTTGCTTAAAAGTTCCTCCAGTACAGAGTTACTACAGAGAATTTGCTTGGGAACTAATTTTTGTTGAGACAGTCTTTCTTCCTTATCTAAGCTTTTTTAGCATAAAAGAGATGATCTATATTTCTGTTTAAACCCTCATCACCAAAATATGATTATTGACATATTTTTCAGTGTTATCCAATGTATATTTTTAATAAAGAAAAATAAAGGTTTTTCAGAGTAGTGATGACTTGTTGAATTTCACTGTTGTCATGAAGATCTATTTATTTTCTTCAGGGTTTGTATTCAGTTAGTCCCATGGGGACCATGTGCCTGCATTTCTCTAGTGACCATATTGCTTTCTACAGATTTTAAGCTTTCAATTTAAAACAGAAAATGATTGACCTGTATGGCTGGAGCTTAAGTTTCCTGATGTGAACTAGTTCAGTGCTATTTCTAGATCCTGAGGTAAGCATGCATTTACACTGAATATGGATAATTCTTGGTGTTTCTCCACTGGAATATAACAAATATAGATTAATTCAACAGAGTAATTCTAAACATGTTTTTAAATGCTGAAAAAGTATTCCAACAATACTGTTTAGAGTTTATTTTATAAATCAGCATGTTTATATTTTTTTCAGCATGGTGCCTTAATATCTGTTTAGTTCTGTTTTATTTTATTAAGAGTCTTGATTGTTATATATGGATATTTAGAAAAGTTGCACCAGAGACTGGACTACTGATTCAACCAAGGGCACAAGATTTCTCAGGTGTTTCACAGCGTGATGTACCGATATAGATATATATAGAGATATAGTAATGTACAGATATATTACTGTATAAGAAGGCTATCTGGAGATCTTTGTGATGTCCTGGCTATTCCTAGTGGATCCATGTCTGCCACAGATATCACATCATTTATGACAATCCCTGCCAAATAATAAAATGGACTGGCCAAAGGCCATAGTCAGCATGACAGGTGCTCTACTGTGGTGAATCTATACCAGCCCACAGACCTTGCGTGCTATGATGCACGCGCTCGTGGGGTGTGCCAAAGCTCTCTTCTGCTTCCCTCAAAACTCTGTGGAAAAATGCTATCTTAAACAGTAACGGCAAAGCTCCTGCTGACTTTGGCAGAGACAGTGCTAAATACACATCTACACCCGAGGTATCTACATCTATGGTGTAACATGACAGCTAAGAGTGCTCATTGAAGGCAGCAAAAGTTGAACAGAAAAGAAAATGGAAAGATCACATGATGATTAATAAATCAATTAATAATTAATTTAAATAACTATAGCCTTTCCCCTCCACATTATCTGAGCAAAGGTCTTTAGTTTCACATGTTCTTTGCTAAGGTTATTCATTATTTCTGGAGATAATCCATAACCTGCCAAACAACCAGTAGCAATATCTTAGTATATTTTTGAAACTTGAAATCTGAAAATTTTTAGTCATGAAAAGTTAAAGTGATAAGCAAAACTCTAAGGGTTGGATTCTGATCTGTGTGCTCATTAATATAACTTTAGGTTTCACTTTTCCCTGGTTTCTTTGCAGTATTTTGCTATTTGTTTCTAAGGGTTACAGTTTCTATCCCACAATAGGGTTCAAGTACCCGTAGGAGATTGTCAGTGTTACAGCAATGCAACTAAAAGCTTAAAAAAGAATCTGTTTACTAGAGAATATTCCTGCCACTGCAGTTAATTTATTACTATATTCATAGAAAACTTGAGAAATGAATGAAAAAAACTGAAATGTTTTGTTGGTTAATAAACCTCATAATTCATGCAAGTCAATGGAGAAAGGTTCTGCTTCAAATGGTGTGAACTGGCTAACACAGAACATATCGGAAAGTTAACTGCAATCAATTGGTATGACTTAAGTTAGTTCTCATGTTAGGTGTAGGCTTTCTAAGAATTTTCTAAGAATTCTAAGCATCTACCAGACTACCTATGTAAATATTTGAGAAATATTTTTGCATGATATGTTTTAAGTCACTTACCCATCTCTATCGCTGGCAGTAGAACAAAGAAAAGGAGATGTGAAACCCCTTCATAGGAGAGCTGTCCTCAAGACTATATTTCGTGGAAGAGATAAGACTCCAATAATTGTTATGTTACTCTATAGACACTCCTCTCCTTTCTTGTAATCCATTCATGTAGGCATCAAGCTGCAGTGCCTTTTGTGGCACTGAAAATATGTGTTACACAAGGCAAACTGCTAATAATGATATTTACACATAGAATCATAGAATGGTTAGAGTTGGAAGGGACCTTAAAGATC
The DNA here is from genome assembly GCA_008921705.1 of Burhinus oedicnemus. NCBI lineage: Eukaryota > Metazoa > Chordata > Aves > Charadriiformes > Burhinidae > Burhinus > Burhinus oedicnemus. The sequence goes on from VFFE01007208.1 coordinate 571,538, forward strand.
ATCTAGTTCCAACCCCCCTGCCATGGCCAAGGACACCTACCACTAGACCAGGTTGTTCAAAGCCCCATCCAAACTGGTTTTGAGCATTCCAGGGACGGGGCATCCAGAGCCTCTCTGGGTAGTCTGTTCCTGTGTCTCACCACCCTCACAGTAAAGAAATTCTTCCTAATATCTAATCTAAATCTACCCTCTTTCAGTTTAAAACCATTACCCCTCGTCTTTTCACTACACTCCCTGATAAAGTGTCCCTCTTCACCTTTTCTGTAGGCCCCCTTTAAGTACTGAAAGGCTGCAATAAGGTCTCCCTGAGGTCTTTTCTTCTCCAGGCTGAACAACCCCAAGTCTCTCAGCCTGTCTTCACAGGAGAGGTGCTCCAGCCCTCTGATCATCTTTGTGGCCCTCCTCTGGACCCAACAGGTCCATGTCTTTCCTGTGCTGAGGGCGCCAGAGCTGGACACGGTACTCCAGGTGGGGTCTCACAAGAGTGGAGTAGAGGGGCAGAATCACCTCCCTCAACCTGCTGGCCATGCTTCTTTTGATGCAGGCCAGGATGTGGTTGTCTTTCTGGTCTGCGAGTGCATATTGCCAGCTCATGTTGAGCTTCTCATCGGGGCTGCTCTCATTCCATTCTCCGCCCAGCCTGTATTTGTGCTTGAGATTGCCCCAACCCAGGTGCAGGACCTTGCACTTGGCCTTGTTGAACTTCATGAGGTTTGCACAGGCCCACTTCTCAAGCCTGTCCAGGTCCCTCTGGATAGCATCCCTTCCCTCCAGTGTGTCGACCGCTCCACACAGCTTGGTGTCGTCGGCAACTTGCTGAGGGTGCACTGAATACCAACATCCATGTCACAAAGATGTTAAATTGCACCAGTCCCAGTACCAACCCCTGAAAAACACCACTCGTCACTGGTCGCCACTTGAACATTGAGCCATTGACCGCAAAACTTTCAGTGCCCCCATCCAGCCAATTCCTTATCCACCAAGTGGTCCATCCATCAAATCCATGTCTCTGCAGTTTAGAGACAAGGATGTCATGTGGGACAGTGTCATATGCCTTGCACAAGTCCAGATAGATGATGTCAGTTGCTCTTTCCTTATCCACCCACGCTGTGATGCTGTTGTAGAAGGCCACCAAATTTGTCAGGCACGATTTGCCCTTAGTGAAGCCATGTTGGCTGTCACCGATCACCTCCATATTTTCCATGTCCCTTAGTAGAGTTTCCAGGAGGGTCTGCTTCATGATCTTGCTGGGCACAGAGGTGAGGCTGACCGACCTGTAGTTCCCTGGGTCTTCCTTTTTCCCCTTTTTAAAAATGGGTGTTATGTTTCCACTTTTCCATTTAGCAGGAACTTCACCAGGCTACCATGACTTCTCAAATATGATGAATAGTGGCTTGGCAATTTGATCTGCCAGTTCCCTCAGGACCTGCTGATGAATCTCATCAGGTCCCATGGACTTGTGCACCTTAACGTTCCTCAGATGGTCTCGAACTTGGTCTTCTCTTACAGTGGGTGGTTATTCATTCCCCTAGTCCCTGCCTTTGCTATCTGCAACTTGGGCGGTGTGGCTCTAGCCCTTGCTGTTGAAGACTGAGGGAAAAAAGTTGTTGAGTACCTCAGCTTTGTTCATGTCCCAAGTGACCAGGTCTCCTGTTTCCTTCCTAGAATCATAGAATCGTTTAGGTTGGAAAAGACCTTTAAGATCATCTAGTCCAACCATTGACCCTACTCTACCAGGTCTGCCACTAAACCATGTCTCTAAGCACCACATCTACATGACTTTTAAACACATCTAGGGATGGTGACTCAACCACCTCCCTGGGCAGCCTCTGCCAATGTTTGATAACTCTTTCAGTGAAAAATTTTTTCATAATGTCTAGCCTAAGCCTCCCCTGGTGCAACTGGAACCCATTTCATCTTGTCCTATCACTAGTTACTTGGGAGAAGAGATCAGGTCCCATCTCACTACAACCTCCTTTCAGGTAGTTGTAGAGAGCAATAAGGTCTCCCCTCAGCCTTTGCTTCTCCAGACTAAACAATCCCAATTCCTTCAGCCACTCCTCATAAGACATGTTCTCCAGACACCTCACCAGCTTTCTTGCCCTTCTCTGGACATGCTCCAGCACCTCAATGTCCCTTCTGTACTGTGGTGCCCAAAACTGAACACAGTACTCAAGCTGCAGCCTCACCAGTGCTGAATACAGGGGCATGATCACTTCCCTGCTTGTGCTGGCCACACTATTCTTGATACAGGCCAAGATGCCATTCGCCTTCTTGGCTACCTGGGCACACTGCTGGCTCATGTTCAGCTGGCTGTCCACCAGGACCCCCAGATCCTTTCCAGCCACTCCTCCCCAAGCCTGTAGCGTTGCCTGGGGTTGTTGTGACCAAAGTGCAGGACACGGCACTTGGCCTTGTTAAACCTCATGCAATTGGCTTCAGCCCATCGATCCAGTCTGTCCAGAACTCTCTGCAGAGCCTAAGGGGGCTGAGAGCCTAAGGGCCCTTCCTGAGAGGGCCCACATTTTCGCTAGTCTTCCTTTTGTCACCGACATACTTATAGAAGCTTTTCTTGTTGCCCTTGATGTCCCTGGCCAGATTTAACTCTGTCTGGGCTTTGGCTTTCCTATCCTGAACCTTGGCTGTCTGGACAATTTCTCTGTATTCCTCCCAGGCTACCTGTCCTTGCTTCCACCCTCTGTTGGCTTCCTTCTTCTGTTTGAGATTGTCCAGGAGCTCCTTGTTCATCCATGCAGGCCTCCTGGCATTTTTGCCTGACTTCCTCTTTGTTGGAATGCATTGCTCCTGAGCTTGGAGGAGGTGATCCTTGAATATTAGCCAGCTTTCTTGGGCCCCTCTTCACTCCAGGGCTTTATCCCATGGTACTCTATCAAGCAGATCCCTGAAGAGACCAAAGTCTGCTCTCCTGAAGTCCAGGATAGCAAGCTGACTGTACGCCCTCCTTGCTGCCTTGAGAGTCTTGAACTCCACCATCTCATGGTCACAGCAGCCAAGGCTGCCCTTGAGCTTCACATTCCCTACCAGCCCCTCCCTGAGAACAAGGTCCAGCATGGCATCTTTCCTCATTGGCTCCTCTATCGCTTGGAGAAGGAAGTTATCATTGACAGATTCCAGGAACCTCGTGGATTGCTTATGCCCTGCTGTGTTGTCGCTCCAACAGATATCAGGGTGGTTGAAGTCCCCCATAAGGACCTGGGGTTGTGAATGTGAGACTGCTCCTATCTTTCTATAGAGGGCCTCATCCACTTGGTCTTCCTGGTCAGGTGGCCTGTAGCAGACCCCCACTGTAAATTCACCTGTCCCTGCCTTCCCTCTCGGTTGGCTCCTCATCCACCCCCAGGCAGATCTCCATGAACTCCAGCTGGTACTTGACATACACAGCGACACCCCCTCCTCATCTCCCCTGCCTGTCCTTACTGAAAAACCTATATCCTTCTATTCCAACAGTCCAGCCACAGGAGCCATCCCACCCATGTCTCCGTGATGCCAATAAGATCATAGCCCTGAAGGCAGGCACACACGTCCTCTTGTTTTTTCCCCATGCTATGTGTATTTGCATACAGGGATTTAAGTTGGGCACCTGGTGAAGCTAACTTACTGGCTGGAGTGGCTAGTTTTCTTTTGTACTGCACTCCAGGTGCCCTCCTGCTGACCTGCAACCCTTCTCCAGGCTCTGGGCATCTGTTACTGGTATTGGTATCATATAGGTGGGATGGGATGGATTGCGGTTTCCCTCCCCTGGTGACTCTAGTTTAAAGCCCTTTTCATGAGCTTGGCAAGCCTCTGACCAAAGATGTTTTTCTCCTTGTCACAAACATACATCAGCGGACTTCAAGTACCTGCATGACATACCTTCTCTAAGGGTCAGATACCTAGTCTAGTACTGGTCAGTAATAGGACCAAAGTATAACATATTTTTCATATAGTTGAACAAAGTACTGTAAACCAGGAGTTGTATAAGTATTTAACAAAAAAAAAGTCCTTACCTGGCAACTCTGTGAGACAAGAAAAACAAGGTGAGAGACAAAATTGCACCTAGAATTTTGAGACTCCTCACAATAAAATAGTTTCACGAAAATTATAACATTAGCCAGAAGGGAAAACATTAATAATAGCATCGCCAGTTTCCTCTTCTGGACTCTTCCAAAGCTGGAAGCCAGCTTCATCCCGTCTCTCTGGACATTTGCCTGATTAAGAGTCTGGTCTATGGTCACTAAGGAAGACCATGAAGGACAGATCAGATCTTAGGCAGACTGAATTGATTTTGAAGGTTCCTTTCCCTCTCTCCAGTAGGGGAAAGCCCTAAAAATAGAAGCCTTAATTTTAGCAGCATTTTTCTGACCAAGAAGGGAGTAAATGGAAAAGAATACCCATAGAGTATCGATCTGCTAATCTCCTCCAAGCTGGATTCAGGTATGATGGTCAGCTCTAGAGCGGCTTGCTCCTTATTATGGTAGATGAAAGAAAAATTTTGGCTGGTTTTCCTTCATAGGGAAGGATGGAATATAGTTCTAAATGTGTCAGAGATTATCACTTAAGTTATTACACATTGTCCGTTCAGGCTGGATGGTGGAGGTGGCACAAGAGGCAGTTGTGCAGTGGGGTAAGGAAGGCAAGCAGAGACAGAGAAAAGCTATTGGGTATTCAGCACATGTAAATGCTGAATGTTACTCTCTAAACAGAATGAGTTTGATGTTGAAGATAGCACTGCACATCCAACATTTTTTCTGTTATCTCTGTGTAAGTATTCTGTGCATTGATTAGTTATTTTTTGGTAACCATGCTGCCCTTTCTAACATTTCTCATTTGTTTTCCTAAGTACCCTGTTGAAGACTTATGTTCAAATCCTATAAATGTAGAAATGAATGATTGCCTATAGTGTTAATAAGCAATAAAACCTCCAACATAACATTCATATAAGGCAAATGTTTTATTATGGGAATTAAAAAGGTGTAGTGTGGAGAGGATGTGGAATCTGGAATGTGGAAATGATAGAGATGCGGAGCACTGTCATAGGAAAAGAATGTTATATGAACAAAGGGCAGTGAGGAAGTGATGGAAAAGCACATCAGAGAACCATTCTCTTGGTCTGTGTCCTCGCTGTTTCTAAGCATAATAAAAATGAGAGATATGAGGGTAATAAAACTCATTCTAGACACATCTCTAAAAACTGACCAAGGAATAAAAATAGCACTTTCCTCCCATATGTTTTAAATTTCCCAGAGTGTATTCACCTCCAGTAGCAAAATATAAAGGTACCCGTGGCCCCTGGCTAATTTAAGATATAGGCAGCTCTGATGAAGGGCAATGTATGCATGGACCAAAAACTTTAGGGTCATTCTGAGGGACAGTTTTTTTCTCGTCTGTTCATTTTACAAATGTCTGTATTGTCATGAAATACTGTGAACAGTTTAGGAAGGGATTAATTTTGGATGTCTGTAGCAACCGTATGTTTCATGACTTGTGGGTATGATTCGTAGCTTCGTCAAAGGCTTTAGATCAGATGACTGTGCCTTAAGTTCTTAATTTTGTAATAAAGCCTAGCCTTGTGTGACTACTAATCAAGCATTATGCTTTAACTTCAGCTTCAACATTACAGAAAATCGCTGAGTGGCAAGTGTTCAATTCCTTATTTAATAGTAAATAAAGCTTTTTTCTCCGTAATCTATGTATGTCTTGTCTGTGTCTTATTGTCTTGAAGCTTTAAACTTGTTGACAATGAAAAATCAAATGTGGATAAACTAGTTTTCACTGTGTCCTTTTTGAAGAGCACACTCACTTGTGTATAAGCACAAGTGTATGGGAAAGAGTTCTGCAGCATCTCTCCAACAGGTCACTGATGTACCAGCTTCAGGTCTTGACCCACACCTCCTGCCTCTGCTTTAGTTCCAAGGAATGCAGAAAATATATGGGGATAGCAAGAGAATTATCATGGAAATTTTAAAAGAAGGGACAGAACACTTCAAACTTCTTAATTAGATCATCACTGTAACTGGTAAACAGAAAATGTAGTGCTTTCAGAAAGGTCTTGTTGCAAATAATATTATCCACAAGGCAATCTTCTCCATGGAATGGGGACTCAGGCCAAGGCTGAGGAGTTTCACGTGTTAGGATGGAGTTTCACAATATCTCGGCAGCAAAAGTGTCCGAAAGTGTAACTTCTCCCTCACTCTGGCTGCTTGCTTCCATGTCTGTGTTGCAGCTTGCCACCAACTATGCTGACAGACTTGCTTTTTAACCCTTTTTTGCATATCCATTAGGACAATTACAGAGGAATAGATGACAGTTAGGAAATGACAGCACAGGGATGGTAATGAACCAGGAAGGGGAGAAAGTAGGTCTTCTACCAGTTCTGCTAGAATTTCTACCAGCTCTTCTTGTAAAAGAAGCAAAAGAAATGCAACTTCAGCCTTAGTTAGAATTACAAAAGGTTTATTTATGAAGAATTCAGTTTTAAACTGAATTTTGGTGCATTTGTCACATTTCAGATTCTTTAGAAGGTGGGGACCCATATGAAATTTTCTCCAAGGCTTTGAGAGCAGTGATTGGACAGCCACAATTAACCTTCAAAACTGGCATATTAAAATGGGAATCCATATCAGTTAACAGAGAATGGTGGCCATCTTGGCCAGCATTTCCCAGAAGAAATTTAGATTTTTAGTATAACATCAAAAGTAGATTTCTTTTGTCCCATATTTGAAAATGTTTGTCATAGTCCTTTAGTTTAATCTTGAAAACTGCACATTTGGATTCAGAAATATTGAAGAATTCCATGGAAATTGCACTGCAGCTGCCTTGTGCATGTTATCCTATATCAGCTTGTTGACCATTGTGCACTATGAAAACCGTAAGTGACCATTTATGTCTTAAAAATACCTGCCATAGTGAATTCAGAATGGAGAATCCTGTCTACAAAAGAGAAGAGAAGTATTTGTCACCCAACAGTGAACTCTCATGAGGAGTTGGAGAAGACTTTTGTAAAAACACGCATTTTCCAGAAAGAATGTGCATTTCAGAAAAAAACCAAATCCATCAAAATCCGTTTTCCCTTAAAAACAAGTTTGACTGAAATTTTCAGACACCTGTAGCAGTCTCTTAGGAAGGCTGCTGCTATTGCTTAGAGAAAACTGTTCTTTATATCTTTTATTTGCTCAAAAGATTTTCAGTGTCCTTTCCAAGGCACTGCCAGCTATTTTCTGAATAGGTAGACTCTTGTTGCTATAGTAATTAAAGCCAAAACTAGTGCCTCAGTCAGAAGACTGCAGGGCAGTGTTTGTTCCTGAGCCAGTATTGCAAGTAGGACTGTATTTACACAAGCTCCCTTGACTCTTCATGCCAAGAGTAGCAGAAAAGAAATAAAACAGACATGCACACTCAGATGCACGTGCACACACTCTATTGGAGGTATGAAGGTTTTAGTCAAGGTAAACATTTTAAAGATACAGCCCCAGAAAATTCAAGGGAGGTACAATTTTGTCCTGAATTGCACACCACTGACATGAACTTACCAGATGTGAAGTTACAAGGAGACCTTAAATGTCTTTAGGTATTTTAAATAGTATATTTCCAAAAGGGTTAGGTGTCTGAATACTTCTGAGAATTTGGCTGAAGTGCTGCTAACTGTTCTGTGGCATCTTACTGTTAAACTGAAAGGTGGTAGAGGGGAGGATTACCAACAAAAGAACTGAAAAGCCTCTATTCTGACACCCACTATTTGCATGGGTTCAGTGAGAGACTGGATGTGTTCACATAAAAGCGTTCCTCATTCCCTCGCTCTCTCCTTGCCTCCTTTCTACCTTTTACTTTCTTGTCCCTTCCCTTCCCTTCCCTTCCCTTCCCTTCCCTTCCCTTCCCTTCCCTTCCCTTCCCTGTCTGTCATTGTTTCCTCAGAGCTACAAGCAGTTTGTAGGAGACAAATCCTGTTCACACTGAAGTCAGTGGCAAAAAAGTGCATTTTGATGCCAGAAAAATCAGAAGCTGATTTGGAAGTATTGGTAGGAATGTAATTAATAAAAAATAATTTAGAAATCCTTTCCTCCAATAAAAAATTATCAAGAGCATTTTACTATCTGGAAGGCCTGAGGTGACTAACATGTAGTTCTTAAACCAGAAATATTAGACAAAATTTAAAAGTCTCAAGTGAAATGGTTCTGTAGAGATTGGTAACTCAAAAACTTTTCCAGCTTTTAAAGAAATGTTTCTCCTTGGCCTTGGTGTAAATCCAGCAGTTTTGAAAACAACAGCAAATACTTTCAAAGCCAAGAACTGATTTTTGGTGCTGAAGTTCCTGCATATCCAACATGAAACTTGTTAAGGTCTGATGAGGACATGCACCAACCACGTCATAGACCTCAAAGTATAACAATTTGGCCACGTGAAAACAGAGGCAGTCAAAAATCACGAGTTCATTAGAAGAAACCGGTAAAAGAGGATTTTCAGTCAAAGTTAAAAGAATTGTCAGTAACTGTAGCTCTTAACATCTTAAACTAGGAGGAAGAAGCTATGGAGTTCCTTTATTGAATGTAGAGCTTAAAAGCAGGGACGAGTGCCCACAGCACCTCCTTCAGTGATGCAGCCCTGTGTCATTTCACGCGTGGGCTGGGAACTGACTGCACTGAAGCAAACGTCTCTGTGCATGTGAGAAAAAGGAGAGGAAATGATGTGGAATTAGTAAGAGCAGTGGAGAGACTGTTACCAAAGCACAGCCTGTGTGGCACTGAGTGCTAAGTGCTGGCTTGAAAGGAGCCCACAACTGCAGATGCGGAAACTGTCTTCTGCTGCTTGATTCTTGCTGTCTTGAGGGAAACAGGACTGGGTTCCTTTGGAACCAAACAGGATTACATCTGAGACACTGCTGACTCAATTTTTCCTCCCGACAAACAGCCCGCAGGGTCCTAATTTTTGGCTAAATGCCTAGCTAAAACTATTTAAACTAATTAATATTAAAACTGTATGATGAGAATATGTCCCACTCAACTTCCTATTTATATATATGAGACTTTTCCCCCAATGTGCAATTATACATTTCTCCATAAAAAGATTTATTTCTCTTTTTTTCTGTTGCTTGTTCATATATGTCAATAGGTTACAGATAGGATGCTCTGGTACTTCTGGTGCATGGCTCAAGATGAAAAAGGATGAAATATCAGCCCATACATCTTAAGACACCGTGTTTTTGTCACATTTATAACAGTAGATAGCAGTGGTGTCACAGCATGTGTTAACAATTAGCAGATGATTCATTTTAGTAGCAGCTTCCCTGCAAAGGCTTCAATATTTCTGAGCGCAAGGACTGTGTCATTTGGCTAATCTGCTTATTCTACTGTCCAAACCCATGCTTGCCCGTTCTTTGAATTTCATGTTTGCATTCAGAATCCTTTTGACTGCAGGTTTGGGAAGTACCAAATGCTTCCCCATCTGGGAAGGTCATTTTAATCCCCAAAATGGACTTGCTGACATGAAAACAACATATTTGGAATGGCTGCCAACTCTGGGCTGGTCCTTCACAAATGGCACTTCAGGCATGGGGCATGGGAAACAGACTTTTATTACCCACATGTCCTATTTATAGAAATGAATGTAGTTAGTAAAGCATATTATTCAGATGTTTTTGTCTATTTATTAGTGTTATTTTCCTTTTGTTTTTCACCCAGTAACTTTCTACTGGCCAGCAGGATCCTTAAGTAGCTGCCTGCCATCACAGCTGCTGATGTTAAGTTACATACAGCAATGCTGAGTCCAGCCTCTCCCGAAGGGAGTGATATATAGGCTCATATCTGACAACAACGGAAAATAAAAACAGGGCTGTATAACCACACAGAGCAGGAGGTTGCCTCGGGCAGCAAAATGTAATGGGCTGCAAAATGTTAAGAGACTGTTTACACACTGGCAGCCTATTGTGCTGCCCCAACACAAATCATTTCATCCAGACAAAATTGCATTGAAGTATGTAACCGTATATATGTATAGCTGTAGGGAGTATGTGAGGTGTCCTTCAGCTGCGTGCCCTGCTTTCCTTATTGCAATTAACTGTGTCTACAACTTCACCTAAGAGGCAACACTTTCTAGATTGCCTTGGGTAGAGAGGTATCCACATATTTTTTCCAGCTGGGGATGGGGCTGGTTATTTGCTGCAAGCAGGAAGACCACATATAGACTGTTTAGGGTGGAGCAAATTACAGCTACTCCCAACTAGTATGAGAACTCGTGTTTTAAAGCCACAGTTCCCACCTCAGCTTGATCCAAGCCACTCTGCTAGAATCAATACAGCATATGGAATGCTGGGATCTTACCGGAGTGGTCTTATGCACCACTTTGCCCTTGGCTGCAGCTAGCATTTGTGATTAGGACAGCTGTAGGACCTAGAGAATATCCGATGTTTGACAGGGCTGTTGAGATGAACACTGTTAAGTCTGAGATGAAATAATTGGTTGATGCTACCATGTAGAAGGAACTGCTGTTAGAACAAGAGCTGTCTTAAGCTAAAAGGCTTAATAAAGTTGCGTCCATTTGATTTGGAGATATATGCCTCCATCTTCAGTGTCTATACACACTTTGCTGGCTATAGATTTCAATCAGTATTTTCAACAATGTATCTCAAGAAGCTGTAGGGCTTTTTGAGCATTGCAGTCAATGCTTAATTTATAGAGCAGTAACTCTCCAGATAATTACCTATAGCTTCTTGGCTCACAGTCTTCATTTTGGAGTACAAAAATACATGAAAATCTACAGTTATCTGATTAATAGGCCCAGGGTAAGGTTTTAACCTCTTTCTTTTTTTTAACCATGCTTTTCCTGTAGAAGGATCCTTAATTTGGAATTAGTTCAGCCTTCCCACTCAGATATGCTTTGCCTTAAAAGGTGAAAAGGTGAAAGGTAAAGTTGACTTTGTAAAGGACTGGTTATCAGCTACATAGTCAAGATTTTAATTTCCAGTGCACAGAAACCTGAAAAAAATGAAAAGGCATTTCTATAAGAATAAAACTAAGGAGAGCTTGATGAACGAGGCAGAAGTTTTCTATTAGTATTTAGTTAAAGATTTACAGTGTTCTATTCAGCTATGATTGTGCTTTGTTTGTGTGCCGATTTTCTGCAAACATTGGAGAAATTGAATTTGAATATCACAAATATAAAACCTATTTCAAAATGATATGTGTAATTGCAGACAGAAACAAACCTTTAAATCCACATACAGAAGTAGTTCGTGCTGGAAACTCTAGGGGGCTCATCCAATCAAGGGAAAAATATCTGTACTATTCTAACTCACAGAGAGCACTTGAGTTTTGAACACTTACGTGCATATGTATTGACATAGGAGGAACCCATGAGTGCAAATTTCCCTATGTAAACATACTATTTTAATGTAAAACACAACTGGTCTTTAATGTTTATTCTGTGGCTGAGGAAACAATGAATCAGTTATTTAAAAGCCTGGATTCTTTCAGCATCAAATTGACATGGGAAAGGTACGATGTGAAGGAGAAAGTACCCTCCAAAGCAGCTCGAATATAGAAGAGATGAGTGCTGAGACAAATAGATGTGAAAAAATCTCTCCTAGCTTCAAGTCGTCAGCTTGCTGTAGTGTTTAGCTCCAAATACATTTTTGCTTTTTGTTTAATTCTAGCAGTCTAGGACTATACCACCACATCCTTCACTTTGTATTTAGTGATCCTATAACTTTTGTTATTTTCCATTTCTTTGTCATTACTTAAACCCATCAAGGCTCTTCCTATGAAAACTCACATCTTTCCATGTTCCTGGATTCTTAAGTTTCAGAAAATCCTTGAAATCCTTCGGGACCTGTGCTCTGTGTCAAGGTATCATGGAAAGTATCAAATGACGGAAATATATTTAAGAAAAAAACAAAGTGAAAAGAAACAGGATTGAAAAAAGTACATCAGCTTTCTTTTTTATCACAGGATAGACCTTTTCAAATCTTGAAACATAAATGTTATACATATTGCAGTATGATGTGATATAAAAAGTCTATTTATCTTCTCATATGCTGAGGGATACAGTTTCACAAAGTAAAATTTAATAATCTGTGGGTTATTAAATAGGTTTTCCTTACCTGGAAACTATTTTTCAAATGCTTACAAGAGTTGGGACAGAAAGGTATTTTGAAAAATGAGGGATAACAATTTAAATTAGAAAATGTTAGTCAGTATATAATTATTTGATATATTAAATTAGTATATGTTAGATTTCCACATTATTTTTTTTAATTTTGTGTAGGTACACTGAACTTTTGGAAAAGGGACCTCAGAAAAATAAATTAAATATTGGGCTGATTCAAAGATAACTGAGAAGACAGGTGATGGGACGTCTGCCAAAGTAAGTCTTGAGTCAAATACTTCAACTGAGCGAAATACAGTCAGATAACAGAAGAATTATCACCAAGATACAGAGTAATCCTGGCAAAGGTAAAACAAATTAAAATTTTTAATTTTTTACAGCTTTAAGTTTTTACAGCTCAGATAACACAGTGTAATATCTCTGTTCCTGGTATAAGCAAAGGTGTCTTACCAATATTCAGTCTTTGGCTCATAATCTTAATATATTTAAAAAAAAAAAGTAAAATATCTAATTGCAGAGTGTTTTGAAAACTTCTGTGTCACTATCAGAAAAGTAACTGAGTACAGCCCAACCTTTGGTAAAAGCTCTCCTCACAGACATCATCAAATGATTCCACCTGTCTTCATTATTGCAGTAATAGCAACAGATGCTACTGGGACAAACCAGCATTCATTGACATCATTGATCTGACATGTTGAATTATAACTTAAGTTACAGTTAAATTCCCTGCACATGGTCAAATGGAAATCCCATTGCAAGGATTAACATCTCAGTATTACTGAGCAGAATAAAAATGATAGGCAACAGATACATATAAACTTCCCTGATATTTCTCAGTTCTTAAACCTGAAGAAGTTAACAATAAAATGGGATCTTCGCTTCTACTCAGCTTCTTCTGTCTCAGCTAGACTATTCTTATTCTTCAGTGTTATGAGACAATGCTGGTAATGTTATGTGTATTTTTTTCTTGAGACTTGAACAAACTGTATGAGGGCTTTTTGTCCCCTCTTCCTAACAAACTTCTCCTCTGAGACTTGAAGTAAAATTTCACTCATTATCTGCTGTCATATTTGATTAGAAGTTACAGCTGAGCTAAGTAAAGTATCTTCTGTGTTGTTTCATGAGACAGGAAAATTATGATTTTGCATAATCTTTTGCATTTAATAAGAAATGAAATGCACGTATGATTTCACTTGACTTTGGGCCTAAGTCAGTGGCAATGCTTAATGTTGTGTGTTGGCCTTCCAGTGTGAGAGTGAGAGAGCTTCAGTCTGAATCCAGGAAACCTGGGTCAGAGACTGATCTGAGCACAGCTGTTCAAAATTCTCTGTACTCTCTCCAAGTGTTGTGAATTCACAGGCTTCAGGTGACTCCTGAGTAAATGCTCAAGCCATGTTGGGAGCACTTTTTTGGTTAATCCTCATTTTCAGAACTTGCAAAGAAAAAAGTTAATGAGGAAAATTGAATAGTTAAGAGCAGAATGAAACTGTCCAAGGGCAACACAGCTTTACTTTTACTTTTGTTTTATTTCAAAATAAAAGTTCCCCTGAGCACTTTAGAGATTAGTAGTTAGTGACCAGATTTCCATTTCATGTGTCTTCCTAAATTCTTCTTAGTTTAAAGACTGATACAACCAAGCTCATGTCCATATAAACATAAACAGAGACACATACAAGGAGCGCTTTTAAATTTTGCTTTTAGATGACTCCAGTCCTGTTTTCACAGAGAATTTCCCCTCAGACCTAGCTTTGAGATAAATAAACAGTGTTAAAGATGCTCATTTTACTCATTCCAATATAATAAAAATAATAACACCTCTTTATTTTCTTTGGAGGTTGATAACTGGATCCAGATCACAGGCTTTGTAAGTCTTTCCCTTTGGTGACCTCTTAGTTTTTTACTTATACTAGCTTTTGTTTTTAATCTTCCATTTGTTTTATGTTTTCTTCCTCTCCTTTTACTCTTGCCTAACATTTGCAATGGAAAAAGAGTAGACTTCAGCAGAGCTGTTCAGATAATAAACTTTTTCAAATTCTTTCCAGCAAAGCCTCCAAAATTTTTGCTTCGGATATCTATTAGAATTTCAAGTCTGAATTCTTTCTGGATATCAAATTTTAAAATGTCTAAATTGAGCCCGGATGAATTATTAAATTCAAGTACTCATTTTTGGTGGAAAATTTTCACCCAAATTTGATTTTGATGTTAATTAGGGGTATAGAATTGTTCATAAAATCAATATTGTGCCAAAATATGCCTACATGATACTCACTTTAGAATTTTATTTTAGTTACAGCAGGATGGGTTTAAACTCTAAAGAAAAAATTAAAAAAAATTACTTTGGTACAGGAAAAAGAAGGAAAGGGTTTTTAAAAAACATACAGTAAAAAAGTAGGTTAGAGTAAATCAGCAGGCATGACAAGCCTAGAGACCATTGGGAGCAGTACAACATGAAAAACAATTAATCTCACCTATTACAGACACCTATATCAAGATGCAATGAACTGGCATCTCCACATGCCCCTTTTTCTCTACTAACTGTGAAAGGAGCATAGATGACAACATTCTATTATATCCAGTGCCTAAATTTTAAATGGTTAAAGGCAAAGGAAACAATTCCCAATTTTGCAGTTCTTGAAAAGAAAGCAAGTATGTTCCCACTACTACAATGAGTACAGATTATACTTAAATGAATCAAGTATAGCTGGCTTCTTTTTTTTGAATAAGAATCTCATACCCTACGCTCTTGGAACTTTCAACTCCCAATAAAGACAGTGAGAGAACTGAAATCTTAGGCACGCACCACTATATGATTACCTATTGGTGTGTTTGTAGTTTTTGCACAATTCAAAAGGCCGCTTCTGTAGGAGAGAGTGGGGGCAAGCCACTGGTGAATCAAAAATCTTGAAAACTGGAATAAATTATACAGTCAATGTTGTAGTGGGAGGCAATGGAAAATTATAGCAACCTCAATGTTTAAAAATATGTCAGTGTGACTCTACTTTTATAGGCAGCATAGAAAAGGGAGTTTGAAAATAAACCTTAAAACTGGCATAGTAAAAAAATGTCTTTGAGGCAAACTAATTCAAAAGTGGTGGATAATGGTATTTCATTTGAATGAAATGTAATCTAAATCTGATCTCATCAATGCTTATAAATACTTAAAGGGAGGGTGCCGGGAGGATGGGACCAATCTTTTTTCAGCGGTGCCCAGTGATAGGGCAAGAGGTAACAGACACAAACTTGACCATAGGAAGTTCCATCTAAACATGAGGAGGAACTTCTTTCCTTTGAGGGTGGCAGAGCACTGAAACAGGCTGCCCAGAGAGGTGGTGGAGTTTCCGATTCTGGAGACATTCCAGACCCACCTGAACGCCATCCTGTGCAACCTGCTCTAGGTGACCCTGCTCTGGCAGAGTGGTTGGACTAGATGATCTCCAGAAGTCCCTTCCAACCCCTGTGATTCTGTAAATAAGCAGCAGCACTACTGAGCTTTGGAACACCAATGTTTATATAAAATATAAAAGTATTTCTACTATAAATGCAGAAGAAAAGAAAAATCAACTCCAAACCAAGAAAATAGTGCTCATTCCTCTGGGCCTTGCCTTACTAACAGAACAGTTTCAACTTAAAGACATCCAATTAGAAGAAATAAAAGCTCATCCTTGTAGACTTAAACAGCCAAAGAACACAAGAGGAAATCCTGGTTAACATCCATATAACATTTGTATACAAATGAAAAAGTATACTATTAGGACAGAAAGAGTCAATGAAAGGCCAAATGTAAATTGAGAAGCTGAGGACTGCAGTTTAAACCCCTGGAGGTATCTCCACAACAGATTCTGCATTGAAGATGAAGGGATAGCCCCAAACTATATCAACATACTGTTTGTTAATTGGCTGCCATGTGTGGCAAACTCTTTTTATATTAATCCCATAGCAGATGCTGGTGAATATTCAGTGTAAAACAGAGAAGAGTTCATGTTAGCATTCCTGGAGCTGTGATTATAGCCCACAGAATCATGGTTGTAAATGGCCTCTTGGGATAATCTGTGTATAAAAGAAGGACTCCAGATTGAGAAAATAAATCATGATCAAATATTATATAATTTACACCATTTGCTAACTAAGAGAGAACATTAGGCCATTAGTCCATGTAAATAGAAGAACAAATGAACAAAAATTATAGCCAGGGGCATTTGAGCATCCAGCTTAGTTTTGTATTTGATGTGATCAATACTATGCAAAAATCTATCTTGACTTTTGTCTTTGAGTCCTTTTATCTAGTAATGGTGGTATGAAGGCAAAAGACAGTGCTGTATTACTAACAGTAGTGATTTGTGTGCCATGTCAGCTATCCTAGACGAGCTACAAAGCTACGTCCCTACCTCTGCTCCGGCAAGCTGAGCAGCTGCCATTCTCACAGCCAGCAAAAAAACCTACTGCCACAACAGGCAACAAAAACAATGCTGTGGCACCTGCTACCTTGGCCAGTCGAGGCGATGGTAGGCTATCATTCAAGCCAGTGGCAATAGGGCCACATAAAGCCAAACACACACCCTTGCTAGCTCAGCTGCTGTGCTATCTGGGCACAGACGCATGCCCGCCAGCCAGCTTCCCTCTCCCAGTTCCAGCCCTCGGGAAGCATCACTCGAATATCTTCCTCCTGAGAAGGAGAAAGAAAGAGCAGGCGGGATGGTCTACCCATATGACAGAGAGCAACTCCCAGGACCTCTGTGGGACTCCATCAATTTTTGCCACCCAAGCACTTTGTTTTCATGTGGTACCATGCAGTCATGAAATAGACTCTGACAGGCTCTTCAGGTCCTGCCATACGGACATAACATTTAGACCTGCACAGATTATTGTTTCTTACCCAGTTCAATGTCTCTTGTATTTATTTCCTACAGAAACAGGGGAGTATGACTGCACACTGTTTGTCCTAGGTTATGTCCTTGGTTTCTCAGCATCAGGGGGATGTTTAGCACAACCCTCTGTAGAATGACAGCCTCGGTCCTGCGTCCAAATCTTGGTCTTAGTAACTCTAAAAACTTATGAAGTTAATACAATTCTTTCTGTTCTTACTCTTATGTGGAAATAACACAAAGATAATTTTACAGTCATATAAAGTAACAGCTGACTCTCCTTCCTGTTACAAAATCAGTGACAACCTCCAGGAGAAGGTTCAGAATTTAAACTTTCCACTTAAAAACTTCAGACAGGTTCACCTACTCTTCTGCGAACATATTATGGGTTTAGATCTCCGGAAGGCCTACAGAGGGAGTTCATTTAAAGGAACATCAGTAAAATGAGTTTAACATGGTTATTGTTTGATTTTGAGAACTGTAAATCAGAATGATTAGCATGACTGTATTTTGTGTATTCTAAAACGATTCAGGACGTGGGATGGATAAAATCTACGAATAAGCAAAAACTTGACCTCGATGTAGTTTGGCTATCAAAATTTTTTAAAAATTAAAGAACTTGAAAGGAAAATATAAAACCTCACACTTACTATATGAATTGCCTTGTGTCATGGTTTAACCCCAGCCTGCAACTAGGACCACGCAACTGTTTGCTCCCTCCCTCCCCCAGTAGGGTAGAGAGAAGTGGGAGAAAAAGGAGAAAAAACCCTCATGGGTTGAGGTAAAGACAGTTTAATAGAACAGTAACAGAAAAGAAAAAAAAAAGAGTAAAAGAATATACAAAATAAAGTGATGCAATACAACTGCTCTCACCACCTTATGACCAATTGCCCAGCCCGTCCCAAGCAGCGATCGCAGATTCCTGCCCTCCCATCAACCCTCATTTATATATTAAGCATGACGTCTGTGGTATGGAATATTCCTTTGGCCAGCTTGTCCTGTCTGTGCTCCCTCTCAGCTTCTACAGAAAGCTGAAAAAGTCCTTGATTTAATACATACATTACCTAGTAACAACTTAAGCAGTATATGTTATCAACACTATTCTCATACTAAATCCAAAACACAGCAACTAATAGGAAAAAAATTAACTCTATCCCAGCTGAAACCAGGACACCTTGCCATAGACTGTTTGCCCACTCCTTTTTTTTTTGTTTTTTAACACAAAAAGCAGAAATGCAGACAGGATGAACATGGTAAATATCTTCATCTGATGAAATGATGTGAAGAGGCGGAATCAGTAATGGCAAACTTAAGACACGTTGGCTCTATATTCTCCTGAAAAAACAGGATTTTATTAACTAAAAAGAATGGGAATTGGACTCACAATTCATGGCCCAAGTAAACTTCTGAAAAAAACCCCAAAACAACCAGAAATAATTTTGGTTTTCACTCAGTATTTTATTCCAGAAGGAATAAATCCAAAAGAAATATTATTGTCCTTATCTCTAGAATGCAATGGGACTTTTAGATGAAGAGAGTTTTCTTTAGAAAGTGGTAATTTCTCAAAACTGGAATGTTTTGTGAATACATGAAAGGTTTTCACAAATTTCCAAAAGAACAGCAGCTGGATTCCTGTCAAGCTGAGCCTGAAGTCCAGCCAGCTTACCTGGCGTGCTAGCTGAGATGTCTGGGATGTCTGGCTTCCTGTCTCCAAGCTGAGCATCTGGGCACCTGAGCATCCTGATTCCCACCCTGTGAAGCCAAGTCCTCTTTGTTCGAAAAGGGCTGGAAACTAACTGAGATAAAATTTTCAGAACAAAGTATTTTGATTATGTAAATACTAATCATGTTTGGATTTTCCTCTCCATGGAAACTTTCCAGGGAGATTCTAGATTCAAACTTAGGTGGAAGGGCTTTTCTGTTTTCTGAGAATCTTCTACCGAATACAATTTCTGGCTTTTGACCAGGCCCAGCCTGGTAGTTCCCCAGCCAGAGCTAGTTCCAAAGCATATCATGGGATAGAAGAATTCCAAGTTGTTGAGATGGTTATTACGCTCTGAGAGGTGGCTTTTGAGGATGAAAAACTGTTCTCTTCCCAGTCCTTAAAGTTTAAATTAGTCTTTATGCTACAGCTGACTGACTTCATGATACATTTTCTACCAGCTGAGAGCTTGCTTCTAACATTCAGGACTGCAGAACTTGATGGAGATTTTTTGACACCAGCTAAATGTACATGCTTAAAGTAGTTTAAAGTTGCTCTAGTTTCTCTTCTTGGCACCTTCTGCCTCACCTAAGCCCAATTATAATCTGAATGCCTTCTGCAGGATCCTACCTTGCTTAGCAGAGCAAGTCTCTGTGCTACCTTCCACCCTGGAGTAATTTGTTCATGGTGTTATTCACATGGCATTATGCTATTTTTGCAACTAAATTTACATTTTATTTTTTTGTTCTCTATGTATAGCTTGATTTTCTTTTCATATTTCAATTTCTCCCCATATTTTTTATCCATTCTCAACTCTTCAGTTCATTTTTTATAAATACATAGTGACCATACTGCATTAAAAAGTAAACATTTACCATGACTTGGTATAAATACAGCCCTGTGGTACACATACATTCTAAATTTAGGAAATACTGTGGTAAAGGCAATGCCACAGAAAAGTATTTGTTTACCTTTTAGAGGCGCCCTAGTTATTTAAGTATAATTAAGTTAGAGTCTTTTTTTATAGGTTTTTGTCCATCACTGGAAAGTATTATTGGCACTAACAAAATTAACAACAAAACCCACACATTTTTCACTATGCTTTAGAAAAAAGTTTTCACCCACATTAAGAAACAACATGACACATTCTTCGTATCATGTTTCAGCTTGGATGGATTGTTTTCACAACTATAAAAAGGGAAATTGTAAGAAATATGGGTAATAAGTCTATGGTAAAACAAAAATAATTAGATGCATGATCAATGTATTACTAATATTTATTCTTGTGGAAAAATATCATTCTGACTTTTAATTCAATATACACTTTACAAACACTATTTGACTGTCAAAATTTTCAAAGGATGTCATTAACTGAAGAACTGTGGCTGGTTGAATTATTTGCTTAGCAACATTTGGCTAGCAAATAATTTCCATACCCGCCATGCTCTCTGGAAACAATTTTTTCTCTTAAGTATTTGCCAAAATAATTTCTGTTAATAATTTCAGATTTCTTTTTTGCAATTTGTTTCCACAGTACTAAGTTCCCTACAAGTCTTATATGACTGATCATTTCAGACACATAGATTTGTTTCTGACATATATTTTTAATTGTATTTTTCTCTTAACATCTGTTTGTTCATTAAGGAACTTTTTAAAAATATTAAATATTCCAATATATTTCTGGTATGAATTTTCAGTTGAATGAAATATTTGTATAAAAAATGAGCTCTGTGATTTGGAGCATTTCAGCCTGGCAATGAAGAGACACAAAAGATCCACACACACATAGCTCAACTGGAAGGAAATAACAGTAATCCAATTAATTCAGGTCAGAAGCATAATACCAATAATTTGTATTTTTTCTTGAGTTTATAATCACAACTAAACTTTTCAAAGAAGCTTATCAGGTGAATGACATTCTTATTTCTATGATTTCTTTCCTTTTATAACTTGAAAACATTGATTCTTTTTGTGTCTAAGGGAAAAAAAACCCCAAATTGTAAAGTTACCGAGCTTTTAATTTTGAATGCATACAAATACCAGCTGGTTTTTATATTTTACTCATTTTTATTTGCTTTTAAAAGACCTGTAAAATAACTTAGAAATATTGCAATTTTTCCAACAAAGTTTAAAATGCAAAATATTGCATTTTAAGTCAAACATATTTTCTTTGTTTACAGCAAACTCTGTAAGAGAACTTGTTAAAATTTTCCTTCATTACATAGCTGATATGACTATAACTTGTTTCTGCTTAAAGCAATCTGTAAAAGGCACTACAATATGTGAAATACACCTGCCTTGGCTAGGAGATATCCTGAATCCCTCCTCTACCTGACACAGGGCTGGGTGTGAAAAAGTTTTCCCATATCACAGGAGACTGAGTCAGGCATTGGACTTGTAAATGCTTTACTGGCTCTCTACCTGCAGAAGCTGCTCTGTTGTTTAAAATCAAGCATTTATTACAATATATAAGAACGTAAGAATGAAGATGATGGCCAAGGGCAGAAGTCCACCCAGCTTTGTGACAGTGACCAGCAAGAGACACACCAGAGAACACTGGAAGTACAAAATGGCCTTTCCCTGGCAGTCTCTCCTAGTTCCTAACCCGCAAGATATCTGGAGCCACAAGTGGTATCAGGACCATGACATTTAATAACCCTTGACAGAATCTTATTCTTGACTTTGTCTATCTTTTTGATCTCATTTTTACTTTTTGCATGCAGTTTTTACTTAGGAAAAGGAACTTCCTTTGGTTTCCTTTATACGTGCTGTCTGATCATTTCATTTGGTGTCTTCCACATCCTGAGCTATGTGAAACATCGAATAATTGTTTCCCATTCATCTTCTCTCTGGCATTCAGGATATTATATTCTTCTCTCATATCTATTGCCTGCTCAGTTGAGACCAGTTCTGGTCTATTTAATTTCTTCTTATCTTCTTGTCATCCCTTTCATCCTTCTCTGTACTGTTTTTACTGTATCCTGTTTGATATGCTGCAACCATAACTCCAAGAAGTGTTAAGATTTTTTTTGCTTAGTTGTCTATTCCTTCTTCATAATAATAAGTCTTAGCACCCTGCTTGCTTTTTTTGACCACTGAGGAGTACTGAGCTGATAAAGTCAGAAAACTATCTATAATGACTCCGAGATCCCTTTCATGAGTGAAAGTATCTAATTTATAGTGCATTGTCTGGTCTCTGGCTGAATGCTTACAGTTATTTTTCCATTAGCGCGTTATTTTGCATGCACTGACATTGAATTTAATCTGCCATTTCATCGCCTACTCACTCAGTAGTTTCCATCAGTTCACTTAGCTCTCACTGCCACACACTGATGTTGTTACTGCAGTGCTCGCCCTCTTTTTTGGCCCATGTATGAACATACGGAGCCTCACGTGGTGAAGAGCAGATCCTTGGGAGAAGCCAGTGGCAAATTCCCTGTTATAAATACTGGCCATTTATTAAATGGTCTTCATCAAAGAAGAAAAAAAAAGTTTAATGTGCCAAGTTGGTAGTTAGTGTGCTGATCTAAGAGACACAGGCTCCGAACTCTGAGCAATGCATGTTTATATATAAACAGTAACTTAATTTGTACCATTGGGGTGCATCTTTTGGGTGTACCCTTGTATAGCCAATAATCTGGTTGTGAAGGCACCCTCCTGAGACATGAGTGGTCTTCATTCAAATCAGGCAGGTGTGGGTTTGAAGACAGGCCAGCAGTCCTTGAGCTGTGTGTTCTAATCACCAAACTGCTGGGCATTCCCTAAGCCTTAGGGCTTCTTTTTCATTCATTTCTTGGGGTTTGTGAAAGATTTTTTGTGAAAAGGTGACCTAATTTCAGTGCCTAATTCCAAAACGTGGTTCAGGACAGAGAACCTCAACTTTCCCTACAAATCCCAATATATTAGGTCTGGAGGAAAGCATGTGAAGGTGTTTGAAGGACAAGGATTTAGTCCTTGCCAGTGCCTTTGTGTATTTTTTTATTCAGAATTTCTATCTGGATGTATTTTTAGTCAGCTCCCTTCCTAGTTTTTTTGGTCCCTGCCTCTCTTGGGTGGCAGATTTTCTCCAGTCATTGAGAGGGGAAGTTGGCTGGGGACCCTAAATGACCTCTCTGGGCAGGACAGTGTTGACAAGTTAAGAGTTCACAGATCTTGCTCTGAATATAGACCAGAAGCCTTTTTTAGAAAGTGCCTTGACAGGAGCTATGATATATTTGGCTGTAGCTCCCAACTGCCATGGCCAGTTTGATTGTGGTTTGAACCTGTGTTAACAACTGATCTATCACAATGTTAACCACCAACAAGGTAATAGTAAGTGCAGTTTTAGTTTTTAAATAAGTGTAGTTTTATTTTTAAATATGTTCATGGATAAAAAATGTCAAAATATGGCATTGTTTCTGATGGAATCATGGCTTTTAAACCAGGGGACTGGAGTGGGAGTAAGGATGGAGGAATGGGCTGATGGCCTGGTGTGTAAATTCCAGTGTTATTGAAGGTCAGGGCAGCTCACGGGGCAGAAAGCTCTTGTAACTAGCCCAGGTAGAGAAATCCTTAACTCGGTGTTTGCGTGGCTTAGATACTAAAGTCAGTGATGAGACTGAAAGGCACAGGAAAGCAGGTTTCGCCAATTCTGGTGGTCATCAAGCTATTTGTCAGACAGTAATATTGTTGAATTACTTTGTGTTTACCCAACATGTTAAAATGTAGAAGTTATACATGAAGGTTACATACATTGCTATAATTGTTATGAGTTGTTGGATATTCTAATGACAGGCAAAATGTGATGATTTTTTAAAAATAATTAATTAAGCCTAAGGAGTTTAATAACCTAGATAGCTTAGTTTTCCACTTCCTTTTTCAGAAGAAAAATGAATTATCTGTTGAAACCAACACCAAAAGTGCCTTCATCTTATCTGGGCTGACTGAAAGGATTTATAACAAATTGTTGTCAGAGCATTGTGACCAGCATTGAAATAAGTATGCCTGCTTGAGATTTGTGTGTGTGTCTGTAATCTTGATGCTAAGATTGAACAGCTGCTGTGTACCTCTTGGTAGCATGTGTTTGCCAGGGTAAAGCAATCTTTCTTTTCTTGCGCTTTCCTCTGCTGGAATGAAGCCAACCAAGTTCTGCAAAAAGAAATGGGAAGGAATGAAAGTATGTAAATCAACATCTAGTAAGGGGTTATATTATGTGAGTAAGCTACTGACATCCTTCTCTATCATTGTTCTCCCTCTGTATTGCTAAAAAACGAAACATGGGGTTATCGAAGTTTTTATTCTTGCAGTAGGAACTCTGCACTGTCCTGACTAAACCTGAGGTGATGATCAATGGCTCAGTCTTTGGAAAGCAGTCCAGAGACTTTGAGAGACAGACCCTAAGTCCTGTAAAAATATTTTAGATGCTTGTGGGGAACAAGTAAAAGAATAATAATTACAGATTCATCGGACCAAAGAGAGAGAGAGAAACTCTAACAACTTCACTGCAGGTGGCAAGGCAACATACAGCAGCATTTCTGAAGTGGATTATCTATCCATTAATAAGGCACAACCAGCACATGTCTGAAAGAGTGCAAAAGACAACATATTCCATCCTGTAAAACATACATTTCCTCTGTGTAAAATTTTTTAAAATAAGGAATAAGCTATTATCTTTTTTATCTTTGGAAGGGATGACTTCAAGCAAACAAAATATACATAATGGAAAAACACTAGTAAAGAAGGTCTGGAAGTAGTCTAAGTGAAGCAGTTCAGAACTCCGACGTGTTTAGAAACGCTTTATAACAAGAAATGAACAGCTCCCACAAGCTTGCATGACAGCAATCCACCTTGCAATTCTCTCCAGTTAGAGTACACAGCTGGGAGGTCAGACACTGTCATTCAAATGCCTGCAAGGGAGATGTGGACTGCTGTTTTCTCCAGTCAGCTGAGTGCCATAACCACTACAGGGTATATGATATTCTAAGGTTGCCCTCTTGTTGGACCCTTTATACAAAATGCTAAACAGCACAATGATGCTTGGCATCACAATGCGAATTCCAATCCCTTCAGAAAAAGAGAAATTAAATTCTTACAGTGCTTACAAAGGGGGCAGAGATCAATGAGACAAATGAAGTCTCTCCCTTCCTGCACTTTTGGCACTTGTATTTTGACTTAATCTATATTCTTCCTTTTCACTAAATTATTCAATAAATTTGACTTTAAATTGTAGCCAACTTTGGGATGACCTAAAATATTTTTAACATACTGACTTCTGCCAAAAATTGTTTTCTTTGGCTCTAGTTATCAGCGTAGTAAGAATAGTGGGCCAAGAAATCAGCAGTGCAAACCAGGGTAACTAGATAGCATGTTATCTAATGGAATGTAAATATGAACAGCAACTGCAAGACTGGAAGGGGTTGTGAAGTTGTCTGTCAATCAGTACAGATGACAATACACACTGATACCAAAGGGACACATCACTAGGAACTGCGAGGTTAAAAGACGACTGTGGGAATTTTGAAAGAGTTTTGAGCAAGAAATAGAGATGCTAATTGTTTGCCTGAGTACCATGCACAACAGAAAGGAAAAAATAAACAATCCTGAACATCGAATGTGATGGCAGTTAAGGACCATTGGACCACAGTCCAGGGGAATGGTATGTGGCAAGCAGTATGGATTGTATCTGATCACAATGATAGTTAATCATACTGGAAAATGATCAGAAGCAACCATGAGAGCATCAGACTAACCATAAAAAAAAGGCAAATGCAGTCATGAGTCTAACTCAGCTTGTGGTGAAAAAATTGAGCATAAGATGGAAAAGATCATAAAATGAAGAAGCTTTGGAATGACTGGTATTACTCCTAGAGGTCTGAGAAAAGATAAAAAAAGATGACTGATGAAAGGGAATTTGACATAATTGGCATTTTCTGAAACCTAACTGGACAGTTCACATATCTGGACAGTTAAAAGTCCTGGTCATACTCTATTTGGCAGTATAGCATGCATAAGAGGAGGTGCTGAGCTGGCCCTTTATTATGGGAATGCCATCATCTATTTCATGGGTGCATGTGCCTTCATGTATTAACTAATGTATCCCAAGATGGGGCTTGGTGGAGGACACTGAATCAAATCAGAGAAAAGAACCATTTATTCCTTCAGCAGCTGTCTGAACTATCTGGGAATGTCTGTTAGGGGGATGTCAGTTTGAGCTGATAATTTTCTAATGCAACAACAGTAATAACTACATCTAAAGTAACCCTGCTCTGGATTTCATTATATAGATATTACAGATTCATCTACTAGATGTTTATGGTTGCTTGGAGGACCTTGATCTTGAAATCATTATGCTAAGAGTCAAAAAGAAAATGACCTTAGAGAAACTAAGAGTACGATACAAGAAGGCATGAAAAGTCATTTCAAGATATGCAAAAGATACCTTTCCGTTGGAAGGTGACTTAGAGAAAAGCAATAGTCTCAAAGAAATAGGTTCCTGATCTATTAGTGGGGAAGAATTAGGTATCATTAAACAAAAGTTTGGAAAGCTGACATGCTATGCAGGCATCTGCCTCTATCAGGCTAATGGGGAATGCCTGAGGATAGGAGGAATGCTTGAACTCCCATTTTTCCCTTGAATACCCATAACTGTTTCTTTGTTACTTATTAGGCACTTCTATCCATTCAAAAATTAACATAATGTCTTAAGATAAACAGTGCAGAGGAGCTCATTCCTCCAGAGTCTTTAACAGATATAACTGGGACACTTGGCTAGCAAGTAGGTGACTTGATCTAGGCAGGTATTCTTTAGGTTAATGGGCTCAGAAAACTCTTTTCTGTAGGATGTTGCCATAACTTCTCAGTCCAGGAGAAAAGACTCTCCTCCACGGGAGCATGTTAGCATGCTAAAATGAATGCCAGAGTTGGAGAAGAGTAGGTAATTTATGCATTTACTGTGTAGCATATTGATTAGACGTCTGTTAGATAAGGTAAAAAAAGTATTACAAGCACTATATTATTCTCTGCTGTTGGGTGGGTTTTTTTTAAATTAAGCAGTTATAGGATCACTAGTCTGGGCAACATCCACCAGAACCCAGGCCTCCTCCCCTTTCTAAGGAGCTAAACGTTGCAGGTGAGTGTTTAAGGCCACTACCTGGAAGGGACCAGCACAGACCCCCTTCCCTGTCTGGCCATCTCTTAAAAAAGCAAAGCCGGAGATGAGTTTGATTAAAATGGTCACATGCCAGTGCCATGTTTGGCATGCTCTAGAAAGCTGGTATAGGATTCCGGGTTTAAGGGATATTGAAAAACTTTCGTAGAAGAGTGATGACAATATATTCCATGGTGAAGGAAAAGCCATAGTTTCTACTGGCTGTAAAACAGAGTCCATTAGTCACACTAAAAAGAAAGTTGAAGAGTGACTTGATGACAATGCAGAAATACTTTTTTGCGAAAAGGAAAAAAACCTTGAATGTTAAAGCTTTTGTTAGGCCAGGGAAAAAGACTGTAACAAAAAGCAGTGGGTGAAGCTGAAGCCAGTCAAGTTCAGGCACAGTGGCAGTGCTTTTAACAATTTCTTTCTTAATTACAGGGGTAAACTATGAAGCCATAAGGTCTCTCCTACCCTTGAAACCTGGACACTTTCTGCAAGGTATACTATGGCCAAAACCATGTTGAGCACAGCACTGCACCGTGCACATCCTGAGCTGAACCAAGAGCTTTCAGAGCAGGTACTGGGCAGCAAAGACGTTTTGCTTGTGAGTTAGGAACAGCTTTACAGGGAAGACAACTGAAATCCTTTCTAGGCATTCACCGTAGCACAGCTTTTGCAGCCACAGAAAGCTTTGGGGGAAATGTAGGACATCGAGATCCCAGGTAAGATTTGTGGCACTACTTTCTCTGATTTCATGCGTTTGCATTCTCCCTCTGTTGTGTTTGGGGTGCCAAAGTGGTATTTCAAAACTCTCTGTAAAAACTAAGCAGCATTTGAACAGGGCTTTTTTGTAAATAATTTTGTAGATGTGAGAGTTTGGATCATGGAAACAGAAATAGCAGACAGTGTCACTCCACTTTTATTTTCGCCATCACTAATTTCTAGATACTAATATCTTGAGCTAATTCCACTGCTCTAAAGCAGTACATCACGCTGCAAAATCTGGCCACATATCCAGTGAGGAGCCAGGCTGTATATGCTTTAAGAAGCTGGGTAGCTGGTAAATCTCCTGCTGTAGGATGTAGGCCTTATTACTCCACGTCATCCCTGCCAGGCACTTTGTGCACCGGCATGTAGCAGCAGTTAAATGAAAAAGCCTTTAGGCAATCCTCCGGAGTTGAAGGTGAAGCGCCTGCTGCACAGGAGGCAAAATTGAGAAATGAAAAATAAAAATGTCACTGCAGAACAAGTAGGAGAAATCCATAATTATTTCTACTTTAAGAAGTGTTACAGGAAAATCCTGCTGAGGGAATAAGCAGGATGAAAATTCAGAAGAAGCTGGGCAAATGTCCCTTATCTTCCTAAATAAAAGTTATCCTTATTGTTAGATAAATTGATCATTTATTTTTTAAAAATATTGTACATTGACGCACTAAGCATTATTTACATGATTCTAAAAGCCCCCTATTTGTGCCGTGCATGGATTTTGTCCCTTCTGGTATGGTGGCATGTTTGAGGAGAAGCATGGAAGCCATGCCCAGGAGAAACTTATAAAGTATCTCAGCAGGACAGGACAGCAGAGTGTGCAGTAGGACAAGCAGTCTCAGTCACTTGTGGGAAGACCAAGACTTGCAGTATTGTTCTAATGCACACCACAGAAGGATTTGGGAATTTCCAGCCAAATGGTATGAGGTTAAAAAATGTTGCCATTTTCCATATGAAAAAATATTTCATGAAAATTTCTAGGTATTGGAATTTGATTTGATTCTTTATCAGAATGAAATTATAAAAGAAAATCTACTACTTCAGTGGTAGGTCACTTGTTCAAGATATGAGAAATATCAATTGTGTCTTATAGGGTGATTGTGTTTCTCAGCTATGAGTCCGTTAGGTTTATGGTTTGAATGAATTAATGTTTCCAGACAGGCAAATACTTTTCCAAATATTTTTGATCAGTCATACTATGTTAAGAAAAGTGAGCAGGCTGTGTTATATGAAGGGAATTTCCAGGCAAAGGTGAATTTCTGAGGTATGTCTATGTCATGTTCATCCTTGACAGCTAAAATAGTCAACAAAAAGTTACAGCAGTTCTGAGGCAACTCTGCTTTGTGCCTCTCTGAGTGCTCAGAACCAGGGTGGCACGAAGCTACATCTGCTTTCACTTTGGTCCTTGCCTCACCTAGATCTGATGTTCTGCACTGTGATGGGTTGATCCTGACTGGACACCAGGTGCCCACCAAAGCTGCTCTATATCTCCCCTCCCCTGCTGGACAGCAGAAAGAAAATATAATGAAAGACTCACAGGACAAGATGCTGGACGGAGATCATTCAGGACAGGGAGATCATTCACCAGTTACTGTCATAGGCAAAACAGAATCGACTCAGGGAAATTAATTTAATTTATTGCTAATTAGAAGTCAGAGTAGGATAATAAGAAATAAAACCAAATCTTAAAACACCTTCCCCCCACCCCTTCCTTCTTCTTCTGCTCAATTTCATTCCCTGGTTCTCTACCTCCTCCCCTTGAGTGGCTCAGGGGAATGGGGAATGGGGATTGTGGTCAGTTCATCACACATTGTCTCTGCTGCTCCTTCCTCCTCAGGCGGAGAACTCGTCACACTCTTCATAGAACCATAGAATGGTTTAGGTTGGAAAGGACCTTAAAGATCATCTAGTTCCAAACCCCTGCCATGGGCAGGGACACCTCCCACTAGACCAGGTTGCTCAAAGCCCCACCAGGTTGCTCAAAGCCCCATCCAGCCTAACCTTGAACACTTCTCTTCCCCTGCTCCAGCATGGGGTCCCTCTCACGGGAGGCGGTTCTCCATGAACTTCTCCAATATGAGTCCTTCCCACAGGCTGCAGTCCTTCACACACTGCTCCAGCATGGGTCTCCCATGGGGTCACAAGTTCTGCCAGCAAACCTGCTCCAGCATGGGCTCCTCTCTCCACAGGTCCACAGGTCCTGCCAGGAGCTTGCTCCAGCATGGGCTTCCCACAGGTTCACAGCCTCCTTTGAGCATCCACCTGCTCCAGCGTGGGGTCCTCCACAGGCTGCAGGTGGATATCTGCTCCACTGTTAACCTCCATGGGCTGCAGGGGGACAGCCTGCCTCACCATGGTCTTCACCACGGTCTGCAGGGGAATCTTGGCTCTGGTGCCTGGAGCACCTCCTCCCCCTCCTTCTTCACTGACCTTGGTGTCTGCAGAGTCGCTTCTCTCACATATTCTCACTCCTCTCTTCTGGCTGCTGCTGCACAGGTTTTTTTCCCCCTTCTTAAATATGTTATCCCAGAGGTGCTACCACTGTCACTGATGGGCTCAGCCTTGGCCAGTGGTGAGTCCATCTTAGAGCTGGCTGGCATTGGCTCTGTAGGACATGGGGAAAGCTTCTAGCAGCTTCTCACATAAGCCACCCCTGT
Organism: Burhinus oedicnemus; assembly: GCA_008921705.1. Lineage (NCBI taxonomy): Eukaryota > Metazoa > Chordata > Aves > Charadriiformes > Burhinidae > Burhinus > Burhinus oedicnemus. Next base: position 601,748 of record VFFE01007208.1, read on the forward strand.
AGCCTCCCCACTACCAAAACCTTGCCATGCAAACCCAATACATGCACTTATGAATATTCCTTCTCTTCCTAAGGTGTGGGATCTTGTACTCCTGGTTCCTGTAAACCTACCTATACCAAATCAGAGTTGGGGACTGGTTACAGGTACATTCCATAGAGTCAGCACAGAGTACTAGGTTAAAATCAATTTGACACTCTGGTTTATGTCAACTTCCTCTGTTTGTATTTGTGTTAAAACTTCAGCAGCTGCCTGGTAGTCTTAATTCTTTACTAGTCTTCCACCACTTCTATCCCCCTGGTACAAGCCCCTCTTGCACCCCAAGAGCTGTAACAATACTGTGTGGTGCTAAAACTAATAGGCTGTGCTCCACACCTCTTCAAAGTGAAATAGCTAATGCTAAATTTGTAATTGCATTAGCATTACCTATGCCCTGCATTAGTGCATGAAAAATTATGCATCCTTTTCTTGTAAGCAAAAGTATGACCTCAGGTAATAGGAAATACAGAAGGCATTTAGTGTGATTTTCAGAGCACCTCTCAGTGAGTTGGGAACAAGAAAGAGAACTTTAAAAATCACACCCATAATGAATTAGCAAAAAACCCGTTTTCTCTAACATAAACAATTGTACAGGTGCAGAAAACAAAGAACTTTTTACCTTTACACTTGCTTGAACAAAATAACTGGCCATTGGACAGCAAAACCTTGTGGAAACCTGGAATTTCTCCAATAGTTATTCTGAGAGTAACGAGTGGAAGAGAAACACTTCCTATCTTTTCCTTAGTGCAAAGCAAATCATGAGTCTGTTTTCAAAAATGTCTGCAGAGTACAGGTTTCTTTTCAAAAGTAATTCAGCTGCTTGGCGCACTCTGCAGAAGATTTAGGTAACTAAGTCCCTTAGACCTCTGCAAAACAGAACCTGTGTCTTAATGACCTGCTAGAGCAGTGGGGTAACTACCGTTTATACCTTTCGATCTCCCCCTTGCCTCAAAGCTGTTCTCATTCATCAGTAGAACAAAAAGGAATGAAATATAAGCACACTGCAGTATTAAGACACTGCAACATTCCTATGTCTTCTCCAAAGAAATGTAAATACCCCGGTATTCTGATGTCCAGGTATGTGTTTCTGTGATTGTTACCCCTTCAGCATTTGAGGACCCTTAGGGTTCAATTTATGAAATATAGCTAAGAACTTGGATCTTGGAGAGCTTCATGCCTCCCATGTTATTCATACTTTCTATAAAGGGAAAAATACAGTAGAGAAACTTGTAGATCCAAAAAATAAGGGATGATATTTGTCGAGAGGTTGGTTGTAGCTGAGGATTGCCACAGATTATATATCCTCTTCTTTTTTTTTTTTTTTTGGCTTTATGTGATAGTAGAACAGATTGCTCATTACGTTTTAACATTTAATTTTCTATATATTGCAATGTGTTAAGAGCTTCAGTGGGAAAAAGCATAGATAAATAGCCAAGCTGTTGTCCAAGCAAGTCCAAATGAGTCTTTCGTATTTTTCCCTTTTTTAATACGTTTTTATTTACCATCTATTTTTTTCCTTTTTTTTTTTCTAAACTGGTATTTATTTTAGTCATGTGAGAGATTGCCAAATGTGTCTCAGAAACCCAACTGTATATTAACATCTACTGATTTCTCCTTATCTACCATGTTAATAATGTCTTTAAACATGAGATCTCTTGCCTGATTTTATGCTTCCCATCTTTAATCAAGCTGTGTCTTCCCAGCTGTTGTCCATCTTTAAGATAGTTTCTAGAGATGAGCTCTGTTAAAATAAAACTTCTAAGGTAGGGAAGGAGGCTGGCTCTGAATTTACATTTGTAGTTACTTTGCCCAAGATAACCCTCATGAATGACAAGACTAGAAAACGTAAAAATTTTACTACTGTCATACCAAACTGACGGTTCCTTTAGTGGCAAATGTTATCTGCTATCTGCTGAAATTGAACCATTTTATAAAAAGATAAACTTAAAAGTCAATGCATGAATTCCAATCCTCATTTTCTTAAAAGCATACAGAGATAAGAAATATGGATTATGTTTTCCTAAAAACAATTGGGCCAAACAAGTTCTCAGACTGGATTATGCACATGTAGTACAGAAAAATTGAATATATTTTCAATTTTATGCCTGTTCAGTGTTTTAAACAAACCAATTTGCTTAATAACAATCTTTGACATTAGCATAAAGGTAACCAAATGCACAACTAGGTTCTTGTTAGTAAAAGCAGAGCATCCAGCAGCATATAAATCATAACATTATTTTTAGTTATGCATCACTTCTAAATTTGTAATTTGTCAGATTAACTTGAAAACTATTTAGGAAGAACTGTGTATGATTTAAGTATCAAAGGATATACTGTTAAAAGTAAAACAATGGAGGCTTCCAGCTGTTTTCACCATTGTTGGTGTCTGCAGATACTGTAGGTAGTTTTTCTTATTTACAAATGATGTCATATTAGTGATAATAAAAAACATTTATGAGAAAATGCTCTCTTGCAACACTCAAAGCAATTTGTGGGATTAGTTCTATACAACAGAGTGCAGGATACTGCACACTTTCAGTCCCTGTATTCATTACGGCTAAAACTGAATTAGCTAGGATTATATTTAAACAATATTAACTGTAGCAGACAATTTAGATTAGTGAAGAGCTCGTGCATAAGATGGGTTTATAAAATAACATGGAGTGTGGTGAAGTTTTGTGTTTAATGCAACCGTGTTTCAAGATTAACTAATGAGAGCCACATTTAGGAGGGTTTGAAAGATAAGCTTAGGTGCATCTGCCCAGCTATTAAACAAAGTCCAGAAACCCCATTTTTCTCATGTCTGGGTAGAAGAGTAAGCACCAGTGGTATTTTAGTTACATCATCCTATTTTTTAGCATTTGTCTAAGCACGCCTGAAGACACCTATGATTTCAAGCTGACATTTTCAGACCCAAAGGAAAGACCAGTGGGTTGATTAATAAGGTATTTGTACACCAGTGGTAGAAAACAGTTTAAAAGAAGGGTCACCTTAGCAATGCATTGTTTTCTGGTACTTTATTTTTTTGGTCGCTTGAGCGTGATGTGTGAGCTTAAAAACTGAGACAGTGCTGCCACCTTGAGGATTTTCTTGAAGCACGACCCTCAGCAGAAGTGAAAATTAATTGTGCACAGTAATTGCATACAGTTTATGTACTCGCTTGTATACACATAAGATATATTAAATAAAAATGTCGTATTAAACATATATATTCTATAGAAAATGCACTGGAAGTGTAATAATACTATGACAAAGTTCTATAAACATAACCTAAGAAAATTTAGGGAGGAGCTGTTTTATAGACATGTTTTAAGATAAATTAAGTTTTCATTATCAAGTGATCAAGATGGGATACTTTTCCTGACAATGCTAGGTGCCACCGGTCATCCATAGAGGCACCAGTTCTGTATGTGAAACCCAGATGGATTTAAGAGTTCCAAGGCAACTTGACATGGTTACAAGACAAAGCTCATTTACATGACTTAAGGAAATTGACTGTAACTACAGATTATCTGTGATTTAGGATATTTAGTCTTAGATATCTTTTGTTTGTGCCTAGTTGAGATGGGAACTATATCCTGCAAAGGGATCCCCCAAACTGCAGCCCTGCATCAGAAACCAGCATCAGTCACTGCTAGAGATCCACATTTGTGTGGGATTTATTGGGCTACATCCACCTGCAGGATTTAGGGTTCTTTTTCCAGGACTTTGGCACTACAATGCTGATTTTCACTACATCCAATGTTTATCACTCTGTTCATCAGTAAAAATCCATAGGCTGATGTTAAGTGCCTATGGAAAGAGACAGCTTTGAATGGGATCCATAACACAAAGTACTGATGGGTGACACAAATACACATCATTACAGACAAGAGGAGGGCATCAGGAGTACTGTCCTTCTCAAAAGCTGAGTCTTCTCAGGGAGACTTAAATTCACGATCTGGAACCTCTGCTTGTGTTAGGCATCTGCACAGGCTATTTAGAGATCAGAAGTTTGATTTGGTCTTTTTGAATACAGAAGGAGATGATGCTGACACTATCCTCTCCATACTGTTGCCCAATGGCTACAGCACTCATTTAGGAAATAGAAAGTAAGAGATTTAGTGCCTCCTCATCCTGAGTTGATGCAAAGCAGTGTTTCCGAGTGCCCAGTTATCTTGTACTTTGCTACTAGGACTTTTCCCTGAGTGAGTGCTAGAGAATGGTTCCTCTTGTACCTCTTTTTTCTTTTGTTACGAAATGCTTAGCTGGCAGTTTCAACAGCAGAGATGAAGAGTGGCCCTCCCTGGCCGATGATTAAGGTCCATTGTGTTACTGGAAGACAAAGATTTGAGCTTGACTAGAGAATAGAACTGAGGTGTCTTATTTTGCAGGGAATGCTCTTTTGTAAGAGCATAGCCTCAATGCCACCTATTCCAATGATGAGTGAAAGTGAAGATAGTTGCCATGTTTTGCACTAATTTCAATGTTTTGGGTTGGTGTGGTTTGAGAACATTGATTAAGCCAGATTGAGAAGAAGGTGAAGAGGAAAACAGGTGAAGGGATGCTTTAGTTTATGTCTGGATTTAGCTGTCTCAGGTGTCTGTAGGCAGGGAGCTGCTCTGTCCCCTAACGGCAGTAGTTTGGAACACGTGCAAAAGAAAATTTCTAGAAATGTGGAAACTTCATTGATGCAAAGTTAGTCACCACAGTCTCCCTGGAGTCAAAGAGAGTTAGTGGAGCTGGAGCATCACTACCTTCAACTTCAATGTTCAAATTCTCACCAACTCCCACTTTAGCGTCTAAACCTCTTAATAGGCTTAACTATGTATACTGAATTAATATTCTGTGTTGTCAAGGGTAGTAAAGTTCATCATCCAAGACAGATATTTCATTAATAAGCACTATAATTAGCTTAAATTTGCTTTTAACTTGGCTCAAAAAATATTTCATCATTAGCTGGCAGCAATGGATCTACAGGATATTTATCAGGTATGAGTCATTACTAATAGATGAGTGAGTAGATAAACTCTCCTCAGACAGGTTATGAGTACTGTGAGGTATTCTGAGTGATTTACTGATGGGTAAAGACATTAAACACCTGCTTACACTGCATATAGAAGACTGTATGTTTGAAGAAGAGAATTGAGCTTTAAAGAAACCTGACACCAAAATCCTACCTTTGTCTGAGGAGATCAGTGACACAGAAAAAGATTTGGTGGAGGGAAATGATAATACTCCTTAAACTTCAGTTGAACTTCATTTCTCCATGCATCTCAAGGCATAAATATGTTCCAAGCAAATTTTAAAAGCTTTCAATTGCAATCAGCAGATGAAGTTACATCTGCTTTGCATCCATCCAGTTTACATCACTGCAGAATTTGGCACTACTACTCTACCAAGTTCTTACAGGGAAAATATTTCATTACTGGCATGCTTTTATTTATTTGTTTTTGCTTAAGATAACACAATGATGAAACAACTGGATTTTATTCACTTACTTAAATGCATATCTTGGGCCACTCATTAAACAGCAACATTAAAATAACAGGGAGAACCATCTGGCTTTTTGAAGTCTTTTTCAATACATTACCAAACCACATAGAGTATTTTACCAGGAAATAATGTCTTCCTGGACAGTCTGGATTCTTTTCCACATGTATGGAGGGAAATTGTCTATGTTTCTATCCATTTCTCACTTCAAAATAACTGGCTATCATGTGGTGAGGAATGCAGAATTATATCACAGCATTTTGTATATGTGTGTCTATGGGGAAAACGACTAGTCTGTGTGCGTGTGTACAGTTATATTCCATACATATTTTAAGATGAGTCTGCTTTAAGCTCTTTCCATTGCCTGTATATGATCTGGTCACTTGATTTATCAAAAATCGAAGTTGAAGGATGAGCAAAACTTCTGGGTTGAATGAGTTATGAAAAGGTCTCTCATGAAGTCACACACAACTTCCCAGAATCAAAGATCTGGCTGTCTGAAACCTCATAAATCAGGAATAGTTCCATTTTAGTAACTCTGCATAAAAACCTGTCAGATAGTTTCTGATTTTTTCTTCTTAAAGGTGAAGACACAAACATTGAACTCGGTGCTTTAAGCATTCAGGTAGTAATACATTCGTGTAATATTTTAAGTGGTTTGAAAGGGCTATCATCTAAAAGAAAGTAGAGGCCTCAACTGAGAATTGTCTGAATTTCAGACTGGCAATTCCCACATAGCCTTCTTCTGCCAGAGGATGTGAGGGAAGGAAGAGAAGAATCCAATAAAGTCTGGTGTATGAGTCAAAAAAGGGCTTAGGAACACACACCAGATTTACAGCAAAATGAGAGAGGTTAATAAAATCTTTTAGTTCAAAACCCAAGTTCATCATCATACCAGTTTGATTTAGTTAAAAGAGGAATACATGGATAAACCCACCACCACCACCACCTACATCCTCACCGCACTTTCACTCTCCTAACAACTCATTTCTCCTCAGTGATTCCATGTGAGCAGGCTTTGGAAATGTGGGCTGCAGTAGTTTGATTGAGTGGATATAAAAATGGTATTAGAAGTTCATTTATCAATGTTTTACTATCAGACTGGAAGGGTGTTTTAGAGGTATATTGGCCAATGCTGTGGCTGATAAAATAAAAACATGCTTATTACAGTTGCATACAGGGTGAATTACACAGAAAGACAGGATTAAAATTCAAAATGAAAAAACTGAGGAAATGGTTTGCAAAAAAATCCAGATGCAACTCAAGTGCAAACTTTTTCACTTATGCAGGAATAACCAACCGCATGAACAGACTAAAGAATGACAGGTTATGCAGCAGCTCTGCTGAAAAGCAGCTTGGGGTTATAGAAGATAACCAGCCAAACCCAAGTCACCAGTGCTGTGATGTTGAGAAAAAGATAAGCATCATATTAATGTGTACAGAGAGTGTCATGTGCAAGCTGCAAACATTCTGCTCCCACTGCTTCTGCTTCTTTGACTACCTGTATCCCATCTACCCCTAAGGGTCTCATCTCTACCTAATGTCTTATCCACCCTCATGGGCATCTCATCTTCGTTTAAAGGAATATATGGACCAGTTGATGAAAATGTCAAGAGGGACAGGAAAGGTCAGAGATCTGAAAAGCACTGGTGTGAGGAACTGCTCGTGGTGGAGGAGGAGTGGTGTAATTCAGAAAACAGAGAAGACTCAGAGAAATTTACCAAGCTAGATACACAGAAACATAAAACCTAGGTGCAAAGAGGAAAGATTTTAACTGTTGTCTGTGCCTGTGTGAACCACACAAACATTAAAGCCCTGAGGGAGTTGAAGCACTTACTTCACTGGTGTTTTTAAGGAGAATTTGGACAAATGTCTGTCAGGATACATAGTTGGCTTTCTGTTTGAGTCGTAAAGATGGAGTAGGTTATCCTCTCTTATCTTTTCCTAATTTATTTTCCTATTACATTAATTGAAAAGGCAGCAATAGTCAAAGTTTTCTAGGCTAGCAGGGTCCAAGCTGTAGTAAGGTACAATAATTACTATACCAGAACCAAATATTCCTCCAAGCCTACATGGCTGGAAACTGCCGCTAATGCCACAGGAACTGTTGCCAACAGGTGACCAGAGCACAGCAGGGTCTCTTAGGCCATCTGCTGCTGAATTTCCTATTTCCTCCTGTTTTCTTGATGAACTTTATAGAGGCAGCAATCTTTTCTACCTGTCCCCAAGTTATTGTCTAAAGAGGCAGTGATGGATGGTCAACTCCCCATTAGCTACTATTGGCATTTCAGTATACAGGAATTCACACTACGATATTTATGAATGAGCTTTCAAGTCAGCAAACACACAGCATCCTGAGGTTTCCTAAATTCTGATCATCATTTGACCCAACTTAAAATTGCTTTGTTGTACCAGAAGAACACAGAGTTCAGTTTAAAGATCTGATCTGTATTTTTGCCTGCCTCATATTGTTGGATGATGTCATTTAGCCCGGGGGAAAATACTATTCTTTCAATAAGTGCTTGTAGCATTTCATCTTCCTCCTTATTTTGCCCTGTAAAGTTGTGGGTATTTTAGCAATACAGTATCCTGCATCCTTGGAAAAATGTAATCTAACATCTGGGAGGAAATAGTTAGATAAATATTGAAAGACTAGGCAAAACTTGGAAAGTTCAAAATTAATACAAAATACAAATATGTAGTTATCTGTTCTTTGTACAAAACATTTGAACCAGTAAATAATTTTATTTTTAAAATTATATATACATATATATGTATTTGTTCTCCCCACATACCTGCAGATCTGTTTATCTATGAAAGCTGCTGAAATGTTTCTACATGGTTCAGATGTGCATATTATGTGTACGTGAATATATACGTATATTATGCATCTCATTTCAGTTCAATGCCGGCTATCTAATTTGAGATAAACACGATTCTGTTTAATCTTCTTTTACATCTATAAATACCGTGGATATAAGTGCTTTTTGCTCTCGTAAAATTTTTTGGAGGGCAAAGAGCAAGGTAAACACAGATTTTATTTTTTTTCTCCTATATTTTGAGTTAATGATTTTTTAAAAAGAACATCTTTGTCCTAAATCAAAACCACACAGCCTGTCAATGGCTTTTGGTGATTTAGAAAACAACTGTGGATCATATGGCACACAAAGGAAGAATGAGTTCACTGAAACTACCACCAAACAGAATTTTAGAAGCAGAAATAGAACTGGGTAGGAAGTGGTTTTCCTGTCCCGCGAAAGTTTTCGAGATCTCGTTTTTCCCATTATGCATCAGAATGAACCCAAGGCCCGCCAAAGATGACAGAGGAAGAAGGTAACAAAGCCCAGGTCTGTCAAAACAAGAGAAACAGAGAGACAGGGTGAATGGGTGAGCTCACGGCATCCACATTTAAGCAGCTGGTTAGGTAGTGGACTTCCCTGGGACGATGAGCACCAAGGTGTAGGTTTCTGTTTGGACCCCAGCCTGGGGGTCCGAGCCTTCTCCTGGGTGACTAAGAGTGCTCAGCTCATGTCAACTGCACGTTAGATTGGCAGTATAATCAGTTACTAGACTATCAATTATTCCATAAATTATTTTGATGCAGATATCTTCTTTGTCCATCTTTATTAAAATTTTGGTGCTGATAAACTGCTGTTTCCAGCAAAAAGTTTTCCATTGCTTGGTAAATCTCTGCCCTTGTTTAGTTCTTATGGAAGTAATTTTTACTCGCAGTGTCCAACCCAGAGGATGCAAAATTTCCTGTCAGTTTTCTAATGGCTGCACTTGAACTAGAGATAAAATCTTGGTCCCAAATCCTGAAAGGCGTTTACGTACCTAACTCCCACTGAGAGACGAAGATCAGACCAAAAAAAAAAAAAAAAGAGAGCAATTTGGGTATCACCACTACGACCTTGCAGACATCTGGGGCCTGCAATAGAATCCAGATGGACTCTTTCTGCCTCCGTCCCTGAAGCATAGGTGCATATTGGACTGACTGTGATTATTGAGCCTCAGCAATACAATGTGCCATCAGAGAGCGGTCTTACGCTGGGGATGATGGAGAACCATCTTGTCCTGAAGAAGCATTTCAGAGCTTCTTGCAACTTCAGAAGGGGTGTCTATGCTGTACAACAGTGATGGACTGCAATGGCTGACCCAAGCCTGCCCTTGCTGCCACATCTGCAATACTATTAATATTTGAACAGACTGAAACTAATGTATTTATTTCTACGTAAGGCAAATTCAGAGTTTTTACTGCAACCTAAGCATACTTGGTACAGAGAGGAGCACACACAACTCCTTTGCCAACTCTGCAGGCTTGAAAAGAGACTAAGCAGAGCAGCGAAAGCCCTCTGGCACCAGAGCTGTTATAACTGCACAATGAAGTTGCAAACTTTACTTTTCAGTTCTGGTACCACCATGTTCAAATCCAAATGTTACTCTGGAGCTGGTATAAGACAGGTTAGCAGCATTTCCTCCATCCTCCCTGCATCAGACCCTCCAACATTCGTTTCAGTTGCAGAGGTGAGGAAGGCAGCCCATCCATTAATAGCAAGTCTGTCTCCAGTTGATAAGCTAGATGCCTGCTGCTTCTTTTCCGGTGACATCACTGTGGGGTTTTTTTTTCTCTAGATTTCTCCTGACATGAAATACTCACGATATGGCTACAGCAGAGAGCCCTGGCCTCGGGCAATAGTTCAGAGCAATACTAATGTTCCAGGTAAATGGGGTGACTTCCAGAGAAGGAAAGCGAAATCTGTTTGCCCTTCTTTGTTGCTTGTTGATATAATTTCATTCCCAAATCACTTGATGGCAAAAGATGACTGGATACTTTAAACAACATCATTCTCACAGAGTAGAAAGAGAACAAGTGGTCTGCTGCACAGCTGTGTACAACCCACCCACTGTATGCAGAGTGTAGTTCAGCCTTACTTTCTTATGAGGGTAATAAGTGTGCACATAGAATGAAATTAAGAACCCTTCCAAGTTCCGGGCCAGGTGCTGGGCAGATGTACGGTGAGGGGGTGGAGGGACTGCAGGGAAACACTGAGAAGAAATCTTCTCTTGTAGGCCAGCAGGCAGCTGCAGAGCCCTGCAAGGAAGTCTCGTCCAGGTCTGTGGCTTACCTGGGTGCCTGAAACAGAAAAGGATGGGAGCGTTGGCTCAACAGAGTGTTTAGCCTTCTCTCGCCTGTCTCCATTTGTTAGCGATTCCGTTGCTCCTCTGGTTTCCTGCACAGAACTAACCGCTACAGCTGCATCTCTTCCTCTGAACCAGGCTCTGACACTTATTTGCAGGATGGGTCTCAGAAGTGAGCAAAGGGCTGGATTTGTCTCCTGGTAGCTGTTACTGACTTTTATTAGTACTTCATTTTGAGACAACTGTATGAAAAGAGCTATCTGAAATCTGCGTTATGTTGTTGGCTTTCAATACACAGCCTTTCACGAGTGAGATTTAATGTGAATCATGTAAAAAATGATGAAGACTACACCTAATACAACGAGCTACTTATACACATTCACTATACAACCCAGATCATCACTTTCTGTTAACTAGCTACATTGAAATTTGCAGTGACTGATGAACTACCAAAGAGAATGGCAGTTAGGCTGTTGTTATGAAATGTCCGCACAGCTCATTTGGCTTTGTGGAATGCATTAGTATTAACACAGTCTACTATTTTATGTAAATATATTTTTAATGCTGTTTAAAATGAAAGATGTGGAGATAACCAGAATATATTTCTCAAGTCCCAGTCCTAGTCTTTGAACTGGCGCTTTTTTTTTTTTAAATTTAAAAGAACAACAATGACATCCAGTGGTTGTAAAATTCTCCAACATTTTTTCTTCCATATTTGACACCACATCCAGTGTAGAGAATAGATTTATTCTTAATAAAATTGTAAACTAAGATACAAGTAATTTTATCTTTAATAAATGCTGAATAGAAGTGCAAAGCCTTAGCATGTCACCTTGACATTTTAGGATAGACATTTTTTTGAACATTTTAATGCTTTTTAGACCTATTTTTGGTAGCATTGAAATAAGTACAATGCATTTTCCCTAGACCTCTGAATACAGTTAGAGTCAGAATAAAATTAGTACATGCTTTTGAAAACTACTTTTCATCCATAAGCACTTAGTAGTATCAGCCCTTTCTTTCCTGCCTTCTATGCCTGTTTAATGCATTTAGAAATCAGGAGTACCTGGTAGCTTTGCTGTGCTCTGCTTTGTAGACAAGAAGCTGCCTTTCAGCTTGCAAATAATGTGATAAAGTTTCTTTTGTCCTCTCCCCAAGAGACAGAAAAGCTTTAGAGAGTCGTGTGAATCCACATGAATCTCAAACAATCAAGATCTACTTCCGCAGCAAGGTATGTTAAAGTTACAAACATCCAAAACTGCCATACACAAACAGCAGTTTCTGTAGTGATATGTACCATACCGTTCCTAAAGATAGGTATGTTAAGAACAAAGAATGTTTCTTATAATTACTTCACCCTTCCCTAAGAAAAAGAAAATACAAATTTCCATAATTATTGAAAAAGATGTGAAGTGGTGAATTGTATGTTATTTTCTAAGGTTCTGTGAACCAGGCTGGAAATGAGGGGTAACCTCCCAGCCTGAAAGCCAATCTGCTAATGCAATTTAATTTTCACTGCTGGTAAATGTTCAAAAAGTATTAAAAATTAAAATTATACAGGAGTTCGTTTGAACAAATCCTTTTTTAACAGGTAAGTTACCAGAGGATTCTAGGAAAAGTACCATCCACTTTTTTGCTTCTACAGACACCTTTTCTTCTCACTTCTCTGAGTACCAGCACTGTCCACCTTGCAGAATCCACCACAACACGAGGCTTCCGCACCTACAGCTCCTGAGTCACTGGGGTGACCCAGTCCTACTCATTATCTCAGGGCTGAGGAAGCCCTGTGCAATGCCAGCTACCAGTGGCATTCTCCATCTAGTCTCTGGCTCACACAGCAGCATACACCACCTGAAATCCCTCTCCTAGTCTCAGGCAGCTTCAGGGCTCCCAAGCTCTCATTCTGCAGTAGGTAAATCACTTGGCTTCAGGAGCTGGAAACAATCTAGGCACTTCCCAGGGAGCCAGGCAAACCTGGAGTTGCAACAGGGAATGCATGGATTTCAGTTAACCATCAGCATTTTAAGCAAAGATGGATTTATGTAGAGGGAAAGGGATTCAGCAGTGTCTCCTGTGGCCAGTTGGATTTAATGAGGCAGCTATTGCTGTGGAGATTTTTTTCCCAATCTAGCAGCTCAGCAGGGATGAGTTAATAGGTGGGCTGCTATTTTTTGTTACACAGTCATTCTCCTTTCCTTCAGTTTAGCTCGAGGTGGTGCATGTCAGTACATTTGAGAACACTAAAATCAGTGTGAGAAAACTGACCTGTTCTTTAAAACAAAAAATAAGACTTTTGGAAGAACAGTGCTGTGTTTCTGTTCTCCTGGGAGTAAGTCTGCACTTTGTGCTCTGTGAGATTTGCTGTATCAAGAGTATATTTTATTTTCATTCATCTGTCTCTATTTGGCAGAGGTACAAACAGACTGGTTTTTACAGTTTGAGAACTGTACCTGCGTTAACATATTATCTGCACTAGAGAATGAATTAAACTAATCTTGGCCTTTTCTCCTTGCTAGTGGTACCTGACAGCTTCTTTCACCCTGGAATTACTTGGAATTATTTACCAACTTTCATCAACACATTTCACTCTGCGACCTTCTGAATGCCTTGAAAATATCCACAGTCAAAAACTGAAAGTATGGCAGTTAGTTTTAAAAGATATAGACTGTATATTTTGTTCCCCTAAAAGGATTGGCATGATGCTCTCTCAAGCAAGTAAATGCATTTGCAATCTTCCCACCTACTGTAGAGACTGGAGAGGAATTGATGCTCCTCCTGGTGTTATCTCTTGGCAAAATACACTTGCAATTCAAAGCAGAGAAAGTTAGCCCTTGATTTCTTCCTAACATGGTATGCATGGTTGGTAAAGCCTCCTCCCAACTGCATTTAGGCTGGAAGTCTCCATAGGAAACAGGCACAGCCCTGCCAAGAATTGTATATGGCTTTATGTGTTTGAAAGTATTGTTACTGAGGAAAAATACAGGGTGAGGGGGGAAAAAGGCTTGTTAACAAGCAATGCGATTTGCTTCCTTTCTTTGGCGACTTGCCTTTGCTACATATTTTGATCAATGGTGAAAAGCAAAGGCAAACGTGGAATAAAGGTATTCTAATTATCAATGCATGTATAACAAAACCTTCATTCTGTATTTCTACAGACATAATTATGCTTATGTAAGTATAGTATAAAATATATAATACAAATACATTAGTATTATATTTGTATAAGTGTAAAGGAATTAAGAGTATAACTGAAAGACAGTGCAGTCTCTGACACTACATAGATCTTGAAGGGGAAGAAAAATCTCCCCTAGGTCTATGCAGCACAATACTATCATTGTTCTGAATTATCCTTTATTTGAGGACAGAACACAGCCAAAATGAGAAATCCCCATGAATATCAATTGGCATAATTTTCTTGACTTTATTTAGATGAAATCAATTTACAGCTATCATATTTAGAGCCTCTGTGCCCACTGCTGTCTCCACCGCCCACATTAGAGCTCACCTCCTTTCTCCTCCATCTCTTCTGCTCTCTGACTGGTACCCAGGGACCTCCATCCAGGGTTCCTGCCCACTAAAGCACGAGGTAGCACCTGTGAGGGCAACACCTCTCCCAGCAGACAGCCCACCTTGTTATGGAGCACACACTGGAGCACAGTAAGTCAAAACCTGTGTTTTCAAAGAAGAACGAAGTGCTCCACCCACTTCACCAGTGAGTTAACTAAGCAGTTCCTCTCATCAGTGGGAGTCATGGGCTAGTTTCCAGGTGCATCAAAAGAAGAATAACTGTCTGTGAAAACAGAAAATTAGTTGACTTCACTTGTTAAAATATGTGCTCTCCTCTTAGGAAGAAAAAAAAAGAATCCATGGATCCTTGCAGACACACAGCAGCAGCATTTCACTTTTTATTATTGTCATTAATATTACCTTTGTGCATAGCAGTCCCAGGCAAGGCTGAGGAACAGAAATATGCAACCAGAACATAAAAGCCATGGACCCATCCTAACAAGCTTGCAATTTCAAGGCAGCAGATGGACCCAGACAGATGGCAGAGTACAAGGGTGCTATGAAACAGGCCTGATCTCAGGGCAGCCTCCTGCCTACTGTTGCTGACCTTGTGCAAGCCTAATGGACAGGTTTGGCATGGTATTTGAAGAAGAGGGAAGTAACATCAACATCTTGAACTTGCAGCCCCTTGTAATAAAAACATGAGAATTTAGGAACAGAAATGCATATATAAAAATGTGTATGTGTCAATCTCTTTTCTCTGATTTTAGTGTCATGTGGAATACTCACCACAACAGGCAAAATTTCATAGAATCATAGAATCATAGAATAGTTTGGATTGGAAGGGACTTTTAAAGGTCATCTAGCCCAATCCCTCTGCAAGGAGCAGGGACATCTTCAGCCAGATCAGGTTGCTCAGAACCCCGTCCAACCTGACCTTGAATGTTTCCAGGGATGGCACATCTATCACCTCTCTGAGCAACTTGTTCCAGTGTTTCACCACCCTCATTGTAAAAAAAATTCTTCCTTCTATCTAGTCTAAATCTACCCTCTTTTAGTTTAAAAGCATTACTCCTTGTCCCATTGCAACAAGCCCTGCTGAAAAGTTTGCCCTGATCTTTTGTATAAGCCCCCTCTAAGTACTGAAAGGCTGCAATAAGGTCTCCCTGGAGCCTTCTCTTCTCCAGGCTGAACAACCCCAACTCTCTCAGCCTCTCCTAATAGAAGAGGTGCTCCAGCCCTCTGATCATTTTTGTGGCCCTCCTCTGGACCCATTCCAACAGGTCCATGTCTTTCCTGTGCTGAAGGCTCCAGAGCTGGACACATTATTCCAGGTGGGGTCTCACCAGAGTGGAGTAGAGGGGTAGAGTCACGTCCCATGACCTGCTGGCCACGCTTCTTTTGATGCAGCCCAGGATACGGTTGGCTTTCTGGGCTGTGAGCGCAAGTCCAGCTTTTCATCCACCGGTACCACCAGGTCCTTCTCAGCAGGGCTGCTCTCAGTCCCTTCATCCCCCAGCCTGCATTGATACCAGGGGTTGCCCTGACCCAGGTGCAGTACCTCGCACTTGCAAAATTTAGAAGTCCTAACATCAGTTCCTGCATATGCATTCCTTTTGGCTCCCAATACTGTTTTTTTATTAGTAGTTTGCCAAACTTGAGTAGTTTTCTCTGTCAAGATAATCATCAAGTCAGCTGTTTTTATGGCATAGAGAGTAAATGGATATATAAGCTTTCATTAGTTTATATTCTTTGGAGTGTTTTTATTTTAAAAAACAAGTAATTTTGTTAAAAAGGGTACATTTTAGTTTGCTTAGAACCCCAACTGTTAAAAATAATCAAATGTAGATCTAAAACCTTCTGAATGCCATTATCTTTGGAACATCAAAACCAGCCAGGAACATCAGTGTAACATAATAAAGTTGCTCAGGGGGTTGGATTGTCAAACTTCTTCAGAACTTTTGTAGTTGCTGTGTCATAAACTGAGGAAAACTGGTAAAGTCATTTTAGTTGCAGCTCAGACCATTCAGGATCTAACCATAACAGCTCCCAGCAAGCACATTTTAGGTAGGCCAAAATAGTAAAGCTTGAAAGTGCCAAGAGTACAGTAGCTATGCTTGTAAAACAGACATTTCCAGCTTAACTCACAGGGCAAAGTTGCTTCAGGGCCCACGGCTGTAACGATCTCTGGAGTCCATTTTTTTATTAAAGACAAGTCTTTCGTTTATCTGCCAGTCTGTTCTCAGCTTCTGCTGATGAGCTGTGTCCTTCCTGCAAAGTTCCCATATAATTCTGAATCCCATTTTTCAATGTATAAATATAGCAGCAGAATCAACTAGACATATAAAGTCTAGTTTATTTTCTCAGTCCAATTATCCTGACTTTATTTTATGAAGGCACAGTTCATAATGCAGACTACCTGTCTTTTTTATCTAGGACAAAATGGAATACTTTTTTCTCTGTTCCACTTGATACTTTATTATTATATTTTATTATTATTAATGCCATGTACTGCATATTCACCCCTGTTTCTATCTCACGCTTGTCGAGAGTGGTACCTTGATGTGTCTTTGTTTCTATCCTCTCTTTTAGTGCATTTTCTTCAGACTTGGGTCTCACCTTCAACTCCCTTTTCCTGTTCTTAGATGGGATTTCTGCACTATTGCACTCAGAAACATATGGATGACTGTCCTGCCTTCTCAAATCAGAGAACTTTTTACCCTTAGCGATAGTTAAGCTTAAGAGAAAAAGGACTCTGAAGTCACCAAAGGGACAAGGGCACATTTGTCTTGCCCTACATTATATCCACTCTCTGATAATGGATACACAGGCATCTTGCTTCTTGAAATCCACCAATAAAATCTGCTTTTGGCTGACCTGTTCTCTTTAAGCAATCCTGTTCTCAGTTTTAATACTGCCTGTTCAGTTATACAATAACACTTTGACTTTCTGGTTCAATGTGTTGGCAAAAGGAGCCTTGTAGCTGGCTTCTGTCTGGCAGCTGAATTTTCCTAACAAATAGCAAAGTCACTGTCTCTTAGTGAGACCTTTGGATGTGGGGAACTTTCCCAAAGCAGCAGTTACATCCACAGGAAGTGAATGTGCATTGACCAGCTTATCCTTCACAGAGCAGTTCTGTGGCTGGCAGTAAGGGTATTGCTCAGCCAGAAATTTAGGGAGGCAGCAGTCTGGTATTCCTCATCTCTGAACGCTTCAGCCACTTGCCATCCTCCACTTACAGCTCAGCACATGCCCCTTCTCTTATACTCCCTAGCCCCTCTACTGCAGTCATTGAAAGTGAAGCCACTTGAGTGTAACTGATTGTAAAAATATGTGTATGTTTCCTTATATAATTGGCCAGAGGACTGGGGATCAGCAAAGAAGCCACAATGGACTTAATATGTTGCTTCCTGCATACCAGATTCATTGTGTCAATTGAACAACGCTCCTCTGTACCCAGTAAAGTATAGGGCAGAGATTGTCGGCAGAACAGGCACAAGCTGAGGTAGTGAAGGACTAAATGTCTTCTCTGGGTTACACACCAGCTGCCAAGAGCACTTCAGAGACATTTCAGCAGTTTGACAGCTATAATGCTCCATCCACGCAGCATTCAATGGACCATGCCCTTAATACGATGACTGAGAAACTTTTCTCCACAAGAGATTCCCACGCACAGAAGGTGTATCACCTGGCAATTTACAGGTGAGCAGGCGTGAGTCTTGAGGAAGGGAGGAAAAAACCTTTTTCTATTCTGTTTCTAATGCTAAAAATAACATATATTGTTATTTCTTCACCATCAGCAAAGTAAATAATAATGTACCAACAGATTGTGAAATACAAATAGCGGCTTTGTGTTTATATTTCAACTTACACTAAGTTGATGCACATGTAGGTGAGTGTTAATGACAATGCAGAACTACCATTAAAAAAAAAAGAAGAAAAAAGATCTTAAAGAAGATAAACCATTCCAGATATGGAATGCATTGTAAAGCATTGTCAGGTATCCCAAAGTTTTAGCATTTACCATGGACGTCAACTTTGGGAGTACAAGAATGTGATGTCTGGGTCAATAAATCTGATCTTCTATAATAACAGGCAAAACTGCTTTGTTGAGGAATTTTTAAATAACAGCAGTCACTGATATATGGCACTAAAAGTAAGATTATAATTTAAATCTCATATAGAAATATAAATCTGTTGTGCAAAGAGTGTTTGTATGATGTGACATAGAAGATCAGAAACTAGCAACTCAAAAATATTAATTGGGAGTCCAATGCAGGCTGTACACGGTTTTATGTTTTATAATCTGTTAGGAGCTGAACTACAAAACCTTCAACAGATTAATAACATCCTTAACAGGGAATCCCATTGTACACTCAAGTGTCCTTTAAGCAACTATAGTTTAACAGGTTTGTTAATAAATAAGATCACTTGTGAATAAAAATACTTATTTACAAATACAAATTAATCTCTTCAAAACAAGCTGCTTAATCCTCAACCTTTCCTGTGAAATCCATATAGGTTATTTTTTGTGTTCACTTATCCTAAGACAAACAGAAAATTATATTAATTTCACAGTAATTAGCTTGATTAGCCTCACCTTCTTATTCAGGCATATTCCTAGAAAAGAGACCTAAAGGTGAATATGTTAACAGACTCCTACTTTGTAAGACAGTGTTATGTTTTAGCATATAAAGGCCTAGGTAAAATATGTGATTATTATTCTTTTGATTTCTGTATGGGCTGCTGTGGGATTTAGCAAACCTTTTTTTTTAAAGAGGAAACCCAATTCTGCCCATCCCAAAACTACAATTATGATCTCACTTGTGACAAAAAAGAAATGTGTGTTTTTCTTGCAGGACAGCTGACTGGCCTTATTTCTTTTAATGTAAAACCCGTCTGTGGATAGTTCACAGGCGGTTCTCATCATGCAGAACTATTTAAGGCTAGCCTTATTCCCCTTCTCTGAGGTTTACCTTGGTTAGCTGTGTAGATATAAAAAAAAATGAGCATCTGCACTAGAATTTTACATCAGCACAACTACTTAAAATTTTCAGTGTAAAGCAACCACAAAACGCTACTGTTTTCAGCCAAGAGAGTCTATGATCCTATGAGTGTGTTACACCTCATCTGTAATGAAGTGGAGAATACATTTGAATCTGGTCTTAAGCAAAAAACTTAGGTGTGCACAGTGCAATTCAATATTTCAGCCATGTTTTTTTGAATGGATCAGGGGATCGTAAGCCACACAGGTGGGGAAGGAGAGGGTGAGAAGAGAGGTCCCTGGTTATACAGGGAAGGAGAAAGACTTGGAAAGGAGGAACACCAAAAAAAAGAGGCCATTTGCAGGTCTCACAGCTGTTGCTCTGTCTCAGCAAGAAATGCTTAGTTGAAGCTGGGAGCTGTAGTGGGTTAACATGCACAGGCAGACCTTGGGGGCCCTGGCAAGAGTGGGAAAAACAAGGCAGTATTTTTAAGGGCCTGATTCAAGGCAGCTTTAGTTCATTTTAATCAGAGGAATATGACTTTCTTTTTCTCTCCTCTCCTCTCCTCTCCTCTCCTCTCCTCTCCTCTCCTCTCCTCTCCTCTCCCCCTTGTCTCTTTCCCTTGGCCCTCCCCCACCAGCAAAGGCATGACCATTGAGCAAATGGAAAAAACCATTTTACAACATTAAAGGAAGACTGTTTGGAAAAGGAAGGCCCTGCTGAGGTGTAGAGGAAGCCTGTTTATTAACACTGGACACCTCTTATCTCAGGCAGCTCCAGATGGATGTCCCCTTGGTAATTCCCACTCTGTGCCAAGTGGGGTTAAGCAGGGTAACCACCTTGACGTGGGCTGGTGATCACCAGGGGATCATCGGCTCCTTCAGAGAGAAATTTTAGCAGAAACTTGGGGTGGGGGAGGGAGAGCCATCAGGCTTCAGCATAAAAAGCTTGCACGTGGCCAGATTTACCTTGGTGGCTGTAAATTGCTTGCTGCCTGGGACAGAGCCAGGTTTTGATTGAGAGATAAAGTAGTTCAAATCTGTCAATAATTAACTGTCACTCAATTAAGGCTTTCTTAACAAATTAGCACTTGCTAGCACCTAGGGTGCAGGTTTTTCATGGGAAAAGGCTGATAGAGTGACGCTGGCCATTAAGTTTGCCCACTGAGTATCAGCTAATGTCCTGCTCAGTTTAAACACCACTGTGTAAATTTGGTGAATTGGTTCCCAGACCCCATTTCTGCCAGATTGCTTTTAAGATTTTAACCATTTGTGGCTTCCCAAGCTAAACAAGGCAGGACGGGGTCTGCTGAATAAGAGAGCTGTCCCTGTGTGATTAGGGTTTCCTTGAAGGAGCACCCTGACGTAAATGAGGTTGGAGGTTGAATTTAGAGAAATTGAGTAGAGCCCCCCTAAAACCCTGCAGACCCATGGGAACGGATGGAGGTACATAGTCTGCCTCCAGTGCAAGCTGCTGTGATGTGTTTCTGTCTCATACAGGGCCTTTCCTCTTCCCCAGCCTGCTCCTTCCGCGGGGTTGGTGGGAAGGTTAAAGGGGAAAACATTTCCACTTGTTTTATGCCATGAGGGAATTCATATCCAAGCAGCTGCCACCAGGCTGTGACCTCTTGTCACTTCCAACCTTACGTGGCGCTGGGTACCTGGCATCACCAGGGCTGTCAGGTCAAATGCGTTTCCAGAAACAGTGCAGAGCTCTGTGTTTATGCCTCTCTCCCAGATTCCTGGAAGAATCCTTCAGTGGCGACAGATGTAGCATCGGTGTTTCTCTGGTAGCAGACACTTTGCCAGTTCCCCCTCTTCCCTCTCCGAACTAGCAATGCAGTGGGTATGTCATCCCACTCTTCCTCTTAGTTCTCCGTTCGGAATTTGTAAGTGAATGTCGGATGTCAGCCAGATCCAGCAGAGCCATCACAGTTTACATCAGCTGGTGATCTGGCCCCATGTTGGTGCACACTGCTGGATCGCCACTGCCGGGACGGGAATTCCCTTGGTACATTAATTCACAGCAAACCGCAGACTCTGGAAGCCCCCCGCCTTGTGATCATCTGTCACATCAACCCTGCTGAGGAGGAAACCGTCCCTGGCGAGTCAGAAAACCCCTTGCTCTCCGTTTGCATCCAATTCTCCTGGTGTCACACGCAGTTGCACCTCCAGGAGGTGTAATTGCCGAGTGTGTTTGGAAGTCAAATGCAAAACTCTGGCAAATACAGGTCCCGGAATTCAGACTGTATTACACGAAAGGCTGCAAGATCAGAGCTGATTTTAGCTTCAGCTCTGTTCCGTTCCTCTGATACAGCTTTATGCTCAGTATGGTTTTGGTTAAATCAGTCACTGCTTACCTCGCTGAATAGTTTTCCGTCTCTTTTGACCAAAGAATGCCTTACCTGCAGCGTGGGCCAAAGCGATGGTGGACAAGAGTGCAAAAACAAAGTTTGGGAAGCTCTCCGGGTTGTTCTTTTTGGGGATGCACGCTGTTGTCTTGTACAAAAACTAATCCCGAGGCAGCTTTCTTTCTATTAACCATATTGGAAGAGCTGCCAGAGAGTGACAGCTCTTAGCCAGCACCACCCTACCGTGGTTCAAAGATCCAAACTGTTTCAGCAACCTCCATGTGGAGGGGTTAAAAGCACATTAAAAAATACTTTGTGTTGCCCTGTCCTAGTACTCGCATTAAAAGTCTTAAGAAGTTTAAAATCATAAAGCAGAAGACAGGGAAGTGCATTTGCTAGTTTAAAACTATCCTACCCTGCTGAATAATCAAAGCTGGTATTTAACAGGAAATGTAGTTTAATTTTATAGACTTACATTTTTTTTGGTTGGATAGTGTTTTTAAGAAAGAGGAAGATATTTCTGTAGAGGGATTATAACCTGGGGAAAACAATCTCAATATTTAATTTTTTGTGTGTGTGCTGAATTAATTTATTTTTATGTTATATAGCAACAGTTTTAAGAAACCATCTTTTCTAATGAAATATTATTCCCATTATCTGAAGGATGCATATGATCTGTCATCTCTACGGACTCAGTCCTGCAAGGCATTGAGGGACGATTTTTTCAGGGGCAGAGAGAGGCATCTAATAACATTTCAAAACAGTTGCAAGTGCTATACTATTAATTTTAATAGGACAGGTGCTTAGATGTCTTGTAAAGTCCTGAAAAAAAAGCCAATGGATTTAGGAGCAGAGCATAGGCTGGCTTTAGGTGTCTATATACAAAACTGCCATCGTAGCTCATCCAGCTCAGGAGACACGCTCCTGAGGTGCTACAGTGCTATTTCTGTGCTTGCCGGTGAGCAGCTACATGCAGGGTATGTAGGAATTCCTTCAGGAGCCAGGGCACAGGCTTTGCCCATGCCTATGGGCTCCAGCAAAACCGTGCTCAGCGCTGCTTTCTTTGCGAGATGTCCTCATGGTGGTGTCAGTTCCCATCTTTCATAGGATAGCCTACAAGTTAGGGTGTCTCTCGTAGAGGTGGGAAATGTGCGTTTAACACTTTCCTCGTCCCAAAGCAATGCAAAATCATGGCTTTCTTCTCTCTAAAAAACGTCCTGGTCACCAGGCTGCGGGATGGGACCATCCTCACCCCTCCTTTGAGGGTTTTGTCCCATTGCAGAAGGGAACGAAACAATCACAGGGTCAAAATGAGAAGAAACGAACGAGCTTGACTTCGTGAAAGGTGCTTAAAACAATAAACTGAGGAGGGAGCAGTGCTCTGCTTCCAGGATTATATACTTCACCTATCTATAATGGCTCTGTAATGCAAAATACATCACTGGCCCAGAGCGGAGGGCCCGGGAGTCCCTTCGCCCAGGTGGTGGTGGGTGCCAGTGGGGCGTGCTCTGCACGCTGACCCTCTTGCTGGCCTCGGCAGTCTGCGAGCCTTTCTGTAATGCTGCACAGCTTCACTGGAGGGGATGGAGGATGTCGCAGCAATTAACATGAAGGCACTAACATCTCTTATGGATTTTAGCCTTGAGTAGCTGAATCATTAGGTACCTACATAATGTAACAAATTCCTCCCGGAGTGCCCTAAGCTCCCACTGAAGTTACTGGGCTCACACCCAGCAGCAGTAGGGCCAAAATAATGTGGGTGGCTTTTTCTGGAAAGGAAATATATCCCTGACATAAAGGTGAAATGGCATTTATAACAATATTAATAATTTCAGAGCATCGTGCTATTGAATTCTAGGAACGATTAGACCTGTTTGGCAATACCGTTTAGTTGCTTTTACAACAGAAATATGCTGTTTACCTCCTGAGAGATTCATAAGGAAAAAAACCCAATCTATATCAATGAGTACAATATTTTCCTTACCAGAGATATTGATTTAAATATTGGCTTCGCTGCTGGAGGGTTATTTCACTTCATGCTGCACATACTCATTGTCAAGTGACATGTGTTTTATGTACTAATAAAAATGTGATTTCTGGCCCAGTAATCTTATCTGGATGATTCGGACTTCTTGCATTCGACTTGGTCTGAAGCAGTCGTCCTTTCTAAAACCGAGTACTTATTTTCTGCTGAGTGTCAATGCACTTCGGTCCATGTGAATTACTTGCAACTAAGATCGAAACAAACAAACGCTGAAAAACCCCCGCACACAGCCCCTTTGTCCTGTTAGTTCGTTTTCCTTTCAATCTTTCAGCAATGGGTTTAGGCTCTGCAAGACAGAAGTTCTTTATTTAGCAACAGAAAAGGTGCCGCCGCAGAACCTGTTACAGCTTGTCAGAAAACCAGCCCGAGTGTGTTCTGGGACAAGGACTGTCTTTTTATTGCTGGGTTATACAACAGCTCTTACGTTGGCTTGCTGACCCCGATCAGGCCTGGCGATAGTAATAACGACAACAATAGCTTATGCCACCGAGCAGCAACCCAATGCTCAGGAGGGCTGCCACAGCTCCTGTCACGGACCAGACATGCCAGCTCCCCCTCACGCAAAGTACCAGCCCAGGAGGGGGGGAAAAAAAAAGGAGGAAAAATCCCAACCCCCCGTGACCCCCGACTTAGAGACGTGATGATTGATTTCACTGGAGCATTGTATCCATGAGGCAGGGGATATTGCTCGACAGTTTCACTGATGCTAAAATTCTCTTTACTGGACAGACGGTCCTCCCCACGGAGCCTGGACCCGCGCATGTGTAGCATTGCACGCTCCGAAAAAAATCATTCCAGAGGGAAGCCGCGTGTGCTGCTGCCACAGAACTCGGCAGCACCGAAGTCCTGTGGGACTGGGAGCACGAGGTGGCGGATAATCACCTGAATGCTTGTGGTTCCTCCCACTTTCTCTTAGGCAGCATCGGGACAAGATAAAAACGTGAGGCGATGGTAACACTCACACATCAGCTCTTTGGCCTCTTTGGGAATCACCCCAGCTCCCTGCAAGTGGGATAACAAGAAAATAGAGTTGTTTTTAGAGGGGAACTGCACGCAAAAGATTATTTCTGCTCCGCAATTCCTGAAGTCAGCTGTGCCTATAGCTTCTAGGCACTAGCACTATCCCATTTGCAGCAGAGGGCCACTGGTGCCTGCATGCAGGAAGACAGGCTTTGCCAGGGAAAACTCTCCCTGTAAATCTTTGCCTTGGGAACACTGAATTTCAGACCATACCTATGGCTCCAAGGCCTTTGCTCAGCTCTTGACCTGTCAGGACAGAAAGAGGGGCAGAGACGTACCCTCCTGGAGGTTATCCGCAGCCAAGAAGGGGCGAAGCTGGCAGAAAGGCAAATCTCAAACCCCGTTAGTAGAGAACTTCTCTGCCTAGCCTCTGCTAACGGGGTTCTGTGGCTCTGTGACTAGAAGCTGTTTATTTTGGAAGAAAGAGGGGGACTTTTGGTCACTCGCAGATTTTATTTTCTGGAGTGAATTTACAGCAAATGTGAGAACTGGAACTACGGCGTAAATTCAGCTTATATTTTACTAGAGGGTACTTAGCTTACTTACATCCCTTACCGTCTACTTGCACACAAGCAGTTTGCCTTTTTCTTCGACCACAATGTTTTAAATGAAATTTTGAGGTAAATAAACGTTCCAAGTCTTTATTAACCCCAGCAGTGTAATTCCTCATTACAAGACTGTGATTCAGAGGAAACAGCGCTGCTAAAACAGCTACCGAGTCCCTGCAAAAATGACAGTTTTCCTCAATCAGTTCCTTTTGTGACCTTGATCTGAACCTTAATCTCTTTCAGCAAAATTCTTTTTATTAGCCATTCATACTTAATCATACTGCTAATTTTCCTGTTTTTAAACTATCAATTTAAGGCTGCTTTTTCATGTAACTAATCAAGGCTGATGTATGTTATTTTGGCTATGATTTCTAATAATTATTCTTAAGAGTTTTTTAAGTCTGCGTTTTCCATAGATGACTGTCAAAATTGTAGATAGGGGCAGAACGGCTTGTTTCTGTGATATTACACATACAAGTCTGCTTTCTTATCTTTAGTGAAAATAACCATTACGAGCATTGTATAGGGAATCTGAGCCTCGTCTTTTTTTCTTTCGTTACATCAGCAGTTGCTTTTCATTAGTATTATTATTGCAGACAAGCATCATTGGAAGGAAGAAGGATTTTCAGGCTCAGGCTCCATTTGAGATATTTAGAATAAAAAAATAAACATATACTTGCAGCTCTGACAAAGATTGTAAACTGTTGTAGCTAGTGACTAGTGATTTTTCTTTGCCTATGATATTAAAGAACAGATTGTGTTACTATACTTATCTCTACCTTTACAAACAAATACACCAGGAAAATATGTCAAGCAGAAGAAACCACGCTTGTTATCAAATGCTTAGCTACACTGACTACAGCTTTTTGTACTTTTTGGCAACAGCTTCAAAAGGTATTGTGGCTTGCTTAAGTTCCGAATTCTTTACTGTGTAAAGGGAGCTTTTTTGTGTCCGTAGTACATGCTCAGCTCTTCACCGAAGGCAGCAGTTTGCTGCTGGTACTTGTCATTCGTGTGGCTGCCGCACAGAGATCGCAACCCCTCGTCCTGGGCTTTGTACCCACCGGAGACGCTTCTTCCCCACCGAACTGATTAACATCACAGCAGGGCTATGATCTTAAAAGCCTGGCACTTCTGATGAGGTTTTTGTTGAAGTTAGCGGAGCTGACTGAGTACCGGGGGGCTTTGTGCGTGTGCAGCGGGGTGGTTGCACGGGGTAGGACACAGGCCCCCCCCCAGAGGTGCCATTGGAGCAGCACTTGGGGAGAAAGTTCTTAAACGTTTTTCAGCCTAAACCCCTTGCTCTGTGCTCAGTGGGACTTTGTCAAGCGATGCGCTAACATTTCGTTAGGGTGTGAAGCAGATTTCTTAATTACAAGTGAACGAAGTCTGACAGATAGGATTTTCTACCCTGAAGAGGGAGGAAAGCCAGAAACTTGATACCTTCCTGTTGGTTTGGGGTTTTTTGTCGTGGTTTTTTTTTTTTTTTTTTTTTTGGAAGGTGGT